>CM056059.1:316833453-316858453 GCA_029574335.1 Rana kukunoris
CCCATCCCCCGGTATGATTTAATTGTGTAATGATTCATGGGTTGCCAGGCTGGGATCCGAGTATAAACCTTGTAGGCCATGAAAATATACTGCGGCGGGATGATATAGCATGATCTCCGCTCATAATTCACGCACATCGCCTCGCGTTATTGTGTATACACCATTTGCATGCAAGCATAATTCCGGCGGGCTCCTGTACCCCTCCACCCGCTCCGCGGGGCGCTCAGAAAACAGCGCTATGAAGATTTATATTGCTGGATATAAAGATTATATATCATCCTGGAACATACGGCACATCCTGTATTCATGGAACATACAAGGGGGGAAACGCAGGGAAAGCGATTCTGGTTACACACCCAATGTGATTGTATGCAGCTTCCCATAGACTTTTATGATGGATGCATTAAATCCGATCTCCGGCCTTCCCTTCAGTCTGCACAGTTGTACCGGATCCTGTACTGGACTGAAAGGGCTTACCGTATATACTTGAGTATAAGCCGACCCGAATATAAGCCAAGGCACCTAATTTTAACACAAAAAACTGGGAAAACGTATTGACTCGAGTATAAGCCTAGGGTGTCCATCTGCATGCCTCACTGTGCCTCACTGTGCCTCACTGTGTCCATGACTAGACTGACGTTTAACATGGGAGTCTATGGAAGGGGTGCCAGGCTATGAATAATTGGTGCTCCCCGACCGCAAGTCCCCCAGACAGCAAACTTTGCACACTTGTAGAGGAGAACTTGGGCTGCATGTGTGCCAAGTTTCGGGTCCAGGAGACCTACGAACGGCCAGTACCGAGTCCCCAAATTTACTGGAGAAATTACCGTTTAACATGGGAGTCTATGGAAGGAGTGCCTGACTTTGAAAAAATCGGTGCTTCCTGGCCGTAGGTCCCCCGGACAACAAACTTTGCACACTTATAGATAAATAGTGGGGCTATATGTGTGCCAAGTTTGGGGTCCAAGGGACCTACGACCGGCCAGTACAAAGTCCACAAATTCCGCAAGATCAAACGCAAAAAGGTGACTCGAATATAAGCCGAGGGGGGCATTTTCAGCACACAAAAAAATGTGCTTAAAAATTTGGCTTATACTCGAGTATATACGGTACTCTGATCTCTTGGAGTGATTTTTAAGTAAGCGGGAGAAAAAAACAGCAATACACGAATAAATAAATAAATTATATTTTATTTTTTTCAAAGTAAGGCAAAAAACGGTAATGAATTAATAAATAAATAGATAAATAGTTCAAATAAAATCAGAAAAAAAAAAAAGTGACAGCACAGAAAAAAAAGAATTTACAAATATGAAATAAACTAAAAAAATAATAAAAAAAAACACAAAAAGGTAGAAAAATAAAAAAAAACCCTTCTGATGCCCTGTACACACGATCGGTTTTCCCATCGGAAAAAAGTTGTTTTTTTCCAAAAGAAATTCCTCTCAAGCCTGCCTTGCATACACACGGTCACAAAAAAGTTTGGTGACATTTTTACTGCCAAGAACACGGTGACGTAAAAGACGTCAAGAAAATTAAGTTCTATGCTTCCGAGCATGCGTTGAATTGTTTCCAAGCATGCGTAGGAATTTTGTGAGTCAGTTTTTTTCCTGGCGGGAGAAAAAAAAAGAGAGACCCTGCGCTCCATCTTTTTCCAGCAGTTATTCTGTTGGAAAAAGTCTGATGGAGCATACACACGGTCCGGATTCCATACCAAAAGCTCTCATCGGACTTTTTCCAATAGGAAAACCGATGAATGAGAGTAAAAGGAATGAAACAGGGGGGGGGGGTGGGGGTGTACAAATACAAAGTATTCACAGCCTTTGCCACGACACTCAAAATTGAGCTCAGGTGCCTCCTGTTTCCACTGATCATCCTTGAGATGTTTCTACAACTTGATTGGAGTCCATCTGTGGTAAATTCAGTTGATTGGATGCGATTTGGAAAGGCACACACCTGTCTATAGAAGGTCCCACAGTTACCAGTGCATGTCAGAGCACAAACCAAGCCAGTCCAGGGAATTGTCTGTAGATCTCACAGAACGTATTGTATGGAGGCACAGATCTGGGGAAGGGTACAGAAACATTTCTGCAGCATTGAAGGTCCCAATGAGCTCAGTGGCCTCCATCCCTCGTAAATGGAAAACTTTTGGAACCACCAGGACTCTTCTTAGAATGGGCCGCCCGGCCAAACAGAGAGATCGGGGGAGAAGGGCCTTAGTCAGGGAGGTAACCAAGAAACCCGATGGTCACTCTGACAGAGCTCCAGCATTTCTCTGTGGAGAGAGAAGAACCTTCCAGAAGAATGACCATCTCGGCAGCACTCCACCAATCAGGCCTGTATGGGGGAGTGGCCAGATGGAAGACACTCCTCAGTAAAAGGCACACGACAGCCCGCCTAGCATTTGCCAAAAGGCACCTGAAGGACTCTCAGACCATGAGAAACTAAATTCTCTGGTCTGATGACACAAAGATTGAACTCCTTGGCCTCAATGGCGATCGTCATGTCTGGAGGAAACCAAGCACTGCTCATCACCTGACCAATACCATCCCTACTGTGAAGCATGGTGGTGGCAGCATAATTCTGTGGGGATGTTTTTCAGCAGCAGGAACTGGGAGACTAGTCAGGATTGAGGGAAATATGAATGCAGCAATGTACAGAGACACCCTTGATGAAAACCTGCTCCAGAGCGCTCTGGACCTCAGACTGGGGCGAAGGTTCATCTTCCAAGCAGGACAACGTCCCTAAGCACACAGCCAAGATAACAAAGAAGCGGCTATGGGACACCTCTGTGAATGTCCTTGAGTGGCCCAGCCAGAGTCCAGACTTGAGCCCGATTGAACATCTCTGGAGAAATCTGAAAATGGCTGTGTACCAACGCTCCCCATCCAACCTGATGGAGCTTGAGAGGTCCTGCAAAGAAGAATGGGAGAAACTGCCCAGAAATAGGAGTGCCAAGCTTGTAGCCTCATACTCAGAGAGACTGGAGGCTGTAATTGGCGCCAAAGGAACTTCACCAAACTATTGAGCAAAGGCCGTGAATACTTTTGCACATGGGAATTTTTTCCTTTATTTTTATTTATGTTATGTTTGTAGTATTGTGAGGAAAAAATGAATTTAATCTATTTTGGAATAAGGCTGTAACATAAAATGTGGAAAAAGCAAAGCGCTGGGAATACTTTCTGGATGCGCTGTAATAAAAACAGAAATCTTAAAAAAAAAAAAAAATTGTTGAAGAGGGGGGCAGGGGGATCCAGGGAAAGCAAAATATAAGCAGATAAAACTTCAGCTTTAAGGGTTACAGAAGCTCTTGGCAACTATCCTGGAACGGATCTTATGCCAAGAAAACAGTCCCTTATTAGCCTCATTATTTTTCTTTTTTTTCAAAGGGAAAAAAAAAGCAGCAATGAATGAATAAATATTTTTTTTCCAAAGTAAGAGAAAAAAAAAAAAACAACAATAAATAAATGAATAAATACATTATTATTTTTTATAAGTAAGGGAAAAAAACAGCAACACATGAATAAATAAATTAATTATATATATATATATATATATATTTTTTTTTTATTTTTTAAAAGTAAGGCCAAAAACAGTAATGAATGAATGAGTGAATGAATAAATAGATAAAATAAAATAAGAAAAAGTTAATAAAGCGACAGCACAAAAATAGAGGAAAAAAGGAATTTACAAATATAAAATAAAGTAAAAAACCCACACGAATGAAAAAAAACGTATGCCGCGTACACACAATCGGAAATTCCAACAACAAATATTCGATGTGAGCTTTAGCTCGGATATTCTGACCGTGTGTAGGCTCCATCGGACATTTGCTGTCGGAATTTCCGGCAACAAATGTTTGAGAGCTGGTTCTCAATTTTTCCCACAACAAAAGTTCTTTTTGGAAATTCCCATCGTGCGTATCCAATTCTGATGCACAAAAATACTACGCATGCTCGGAAATAATTTGACGCATGCTCGGAATCATTGAACTTAATATTTCTCGGCTCGTCATAGTGTTGTACATCACCGCGTTCTTGACGTTCGCAATTTATGACAACATTTGTGTGACCGTGTGTATGCAACACAAGTTTGAGCCAACATTCCGTCGGAAAAAAAAAATCACTTTTTTTGTTGGATATTCCGATCGTCTGTACACGGTATTAGGATTAAAAAACAATACACAAACAAATGAATGAGATAAAAAAAAAAAAAAGGAATGAAAAACAGAGGGGGGGGGGGGGGGGGGAGGAATGTACAAATACTAAAAAAGCCCAAATATTCTAAATACCCCCTCCAAAAAAAAAAAAGTCCTTTTAGGATTAAAAAAATTAATAAAAAAATTCCTCAAGCAAATGAATGAGAGGAAAATAAGGAATGAAATGGCGGAAAAAAAAGGAATGTACAAATACAAAAAAATCCCAAATATTCTAAATACAGCCACCAAAGAAAAAATAAATACTTTTTAGAATAAAATAATATAAATAAAAAAAATCCCCAAGCAAATGAGTGAGAGGAAAATAAGGAAAGAAACAGAGGAAAAAAGGGAATGTATAAATACAAAATAAATTAAAAAAATAGAAATACCCAGCCAAAGGAAAAAAAAAGGAAATAAATTATTAGGATTGAAAAAAAAAAAAAAAAAATTCTCGAAGCAAATGAATGAGAGGAAAAAGGAATTTAACAAATATGAAAAACTAAAAATACCCCACCAATGAAAAAAAAAAAGAAAAAAAATGATTATTAAAAATAATAATTCCCCAAGCAAATGAATGAGAGGAAAAAAAAAAAAGGATAGACATAGGAGGGAACAAATATGAAATAAACCCAAATATTCTAAATACCCTGCCAATGGAAAAAAAACGCATTATTAGGATTCAAAAAATAAAAAATAAAGAGAGGAAAAAAGGAATTCAACAAATATGAAAAACTAAAAATACCCCCATAATGAAAAAAAGAAAGAAAAAAATTATTAGGATTAAAAAAAAAAATAATTCCCCAAGCAAATAAATGAGGGGAAAAAAAGGAATGAAATAGGAGGGAAAAAAAGGAATGTACAAATATGAAATAAACCTAAATATTCTAAATACCCCCACCAACGAAAAAGAAATATTTTTAAAAAAAAAAAAAACATCCCCCACTAGCGAATTATTGAGATTTTCTATTTCAACGGCGGCTAAATCTGTAATTTTGTGGCAAATTCAATTAAGCTGAAATCGCTGCACTGGTCGCTTTCCGTTACTCATGGGTAGTGTAGCAAGGATGACATCAGAAGTCAGCTGGCAATGACCTCTGATCGGTTGTCAAGCGGCGGCGCAGAGTGTTTGTTCACGCCATGAAAGCGCACGCTATTTTTATACATGTATATCTGCGATATGGAACATCCTATCATACAGCGGGAGGGGGGGGGGGGGTTGTCCACTCCTTGGCTCTGCCCCGGCCCCCCCCCCCCCCCCCGATTATTAGAGAAGATGGTAACTAGGTAACACTAACCGCGCCGATCACGCCAGCCTTCGCCGTTCTCATTATCTGTTTTTCCATTTTATTCCTGAAATGATGGAGATCAGATTCTCAGCCGGAAACTCCCGCAGGACCGGCCCCGCCATTCCGACGTAATATATCCAGAACATTAGAAAGATAAACGCAGTTTTTATTGAACGCCATTTACAGAGCAGAAAATAAAAATAATGGGCCGTTCCCGGCCTCCAGATCCATTACATGGGGGCTCTCCGGTGGCAGCCGGGATAGAAAGAATCATCATCAGTCTACACTGAGATCAATGGGAGTTTAGGAAAACAAATGGGGAAAAAATAAATCTTTATGAGCCCAACACATGTGGACGGATTCAGATTACTATTAGCTGTGCATGGCCACGCCCCCCCACACCCTTCTTAGGGCCGGACAGGTCTGTTTTACTTCAGCTCATTGGTCTCACCTCGGTCACTCACAGTGATGTAATAGTTCTGGGCGGGCAAAGACCCAGCTTACTAATTTGCATACTGAGAAGTCATTGGATCTTTGGGAACCCAATCCATATTAACAAGTTGCAATCGTCGCTTGGAAGAGTTCTGCAACTTAAAGTTGGGGAAAGGATTTTCTTTAGAATGGAGTTGGTCTGCAGTGGCGGCAGGGGCGGACTGACAACTCATGGGGCCCCCGGGCAATAGAAGATTATGGGGCCCCCGGGCTTACAGATGGACACCAAGCCAGGTGGCAGTGCAGAGGCGGGGCAGCTAAAATCTCGGGATTTTCACATCAAAAGCATGTAGGTTTTGGACAGATCAGGGACAGATGTAAAAAAAAAAAAACACAGATTTTGACATACTGTCCCTGGTTTTACTGAGCCTGGCAACCCTGATGGGGCCCCCTAGTGGCATGGGGCCCTCGGGCAGTGCCCGAGTTCCTCAAGGGTCAGTCCACCCCTGAGTGGCGGGGCTGAACACAAATAAGTGGTGTGAATTCAGATTAATAGGTTAAGGTGCCCAGAGCCGGTTCTACCACTAGGCAAACTAGGCAGCCGCCCAGCCACTGGTGTTCCTACTCTCTTCTCTCTGGAACAAGCAACTAAGTCTCAGGATCAGCAGGCAGCCGCCGCTCCGTTCGCACACAGTGTCAGAGGCACAGCGGCGGCGGAGGACTGTGTCTGTGTCCCGACTCCTGAATGAATGGAAGCAAGCAAACATTCATTGAAGGGCACTGGTAGGCTGTATTGATGGATGCTGGTGAGGCTGCATGTGATGGGCGCTGGTGGTGAGGCTGCATGTGATGGGCGCTGGTGGTGAGGCTGCATGTGATGGGCGCTGGTGGTGAGGCTGCATTTGTTGGGTGCTGGTGGTGAGGCTGCATTTGTTGGGCGCTGGTGAGGCTGCATTTGATGGGCGCTGGGGAGGCTGCATTTGATGGGCGCTGGGGAGGCTGCATTTGATGGGCGCTGGGGAGGCTGCATTTGATGGGCGCTGGTGGTGAGGCTGCATTTGATGGGCGCTGGTGGTGAGGCTGCATTTGTTGGGCGCTGGGGAGGCTGCATTTGATGGGCGCTGGGGAGGCTGCATTTGATGGGTGCTTTGTTAAAAAGGTGGGGTTTACATGTGGAGGGAAAATGGGGTGGAGTCAGGTGTGGAGCCAGGGGGGGGGGGGGGTCAAAATTAGGTTTTGCCTAGGATTTCAGCATCAGCCAGCCAAGCTTCTGCGTCGAAATCCCATCAATGGGCTATAGGAGGAAAATGGCTAATTGAGCCCAATTTGGAAATTTTCACTTAGGGTTGCCTGCGGTTAAGACATTAATGGCTGTGTGTTGAGTTATTTTGAGGGGACAGCAAATTTACACTGTTATACAAGATGTACACTCACTACATTACAAGTGTTATTTCTTCAGTGTTGTCACATAAAAAAGATAAAAGAAAATATTTACATAAATGCGAGGGGTGTACTCACTTTTGTGAGATACTGTATACGCTGCCGGTGTTAGGCAAAATAGCCGACGCGTCAAAATGTCCAATTACTGATGCTGTAGAGTCACGAGAAGTGACGTGGTTGTGGATTTCGACGGGTTGGCTGTTTGGACAGAACACTGGTTATCGGCATTCCTCTATTCGCACTGACAGCGCGTGAATAGTGGAGAGGTGATAAGCGGCTCTCCTGATGGGGGGGGGGGGGGGAATCTTCACTGATAAACAGTGCATTGATTATCAGTGCAGCACCATCCGAGATCACCACCAGGGGTGCCGAACAGTGCCCTGTGATGTCAATCAGTGCCCATCAATGATGCCATTCAGTGCCCATCAGTGACGCCTGCCAGAGTTTCCTTATCAGTGCCCATAAAGGCTGCCCGTCAGCGCAGTCTCATCAGTGCCCGTCAGAGCAGTCTCATCAGTGCCACCTATCAGTGCAGTCTCATCAGTGCCACCTATCAGTGCCCGTCAGTGCAGTCTCATGAGTGCAGTCTCATCAGTGCCACCTATCAGTGCCCATCAGTGCAGTCTCATCAGTGCCCATCAGTGCAGTCTCATCAGTGCCACCTATCAGTGCAGTCTCATCAGTGCCACCTATCAGTGCAGTCTCATCAGTGCCACCTATCAGTGCAGTCTCATCAGTGCCACCTATCAGTGCAGTCTCATCAGTGCCACCTATCAGTGCAGTCTCATCAGTGCCACCTATCAGTGCAGTCTCATCAGTGCCACCTATCAGTGCAGTCTCATCAGTGCAGTCTCATCAGTGCCACATATCAGTGCCCATCAGTGCAGTCTCACCAGTGCCCATCAGTGCAGTCTCACCAGTGCCCATCAGTGCAGTCTCACCAGTGCCCATCAGTGCAGGCTCACCAGTGCCCATCAGTGCAGGCTCACCAGTGCCCATCAGTGCAGGCTCACCAGTGCCCATCAGTGCAGGCTCACCAGTGCCCATCAGTGCAGGCTCACCAGTGCCCATCAGTGCAGGCTCACCAGTGCCCATCTTATTTACAAAATTCTATAATAGAAACAAAGAAAAACATTTTTTTTTCTCCAAATTTTTGGTTGTTTTTCATTTGTTTAGCAAAAAAATTGAAACCGCTAGTGGTGATTGAACACAACCACAAACAAATACAGTGTAACATGACCGCACAATTGTCATTCAAAGTGTAACAGCGCTGAAAGCTGAAAATTGGCCTGGGCAGGAAAGGGGGGTAAAAGTGCCCGGTATCGAAGTGGTTAGAACACCGTCCACACAAGCCTAAAAAGCAAAGTATCATCCTTGGTGATTTTCCTCCTCTCGTGCTTTTTCTTTATCCCTTCCTCTATAATGTGGGTGAGTGTAAGAGGACAGTGATGAATGCTCCAGAATATACCGCGCATATTGCAATCTCAGGAGGAACGCAGCGTGCGGCCCAAGCACAGCGCCGCAGCACTTTTTTTTTTTTTTGAGAAAACTGAACTATCCTCATTTCATCCCCCAAATCTCGGAGAACTCTGGATGGGTTCTTGAAGCGTAGAATCAATTAAGAGTACGGAGGGAGGGGGAGGGGAGAAGGTAAACAACAAAAAGACACAATCGCAATACTTTTTTCCCCGGCACATAATGGTAGAAATCGAGGCAATCAGGAATAATACTCTGTGTAATGACTATTAAAAAGTAAAACGCCGCAGTGCATTAGCTTGGCAGGCTGTGCCGGTGTTTAATACGGTAAGTGCATCAATCTGAGCGGTGCCGGGACTTGGATGAGGATCCGGCTTTCCTGGAGGTTGGCTTTTAATGAAGACGGCGCCCCCTGGCAAACGCCTTTTGTTCGCCAGCGCAGCTGCCTGCTACAGTGTGGCATGGATCCCGCGGGCTGGAGAGCCAAGTTCGGTGGCGCTACATTGGTAATCTTCTATAAAAATGTTTTTTTACTAAAACGTCATAACTTAATATGTTAATATAATTTCAAAAGGTAATTTTAAAACTTTTGTGCCCATTAAGAGGGGTTCCCACCATCCCTGTGCTGAGTTCCTGGGTCTGTACACCTGCTGTACCCATTATGAGGAGTTCCCACCATCCCTGTGCTGAGTTTCCAGGTCTGTACACCTGCTGTGCCCATTATGAGGGTTCCCACCATCCCTGTGCCGAGTCCCCGGGTCTGTACACCTGCTGTGCCCATTATGAGGAGTTCCCACCATCCCTGTGCTGAGTTCCCGGGTCTGTACATCTGCTGTGTCCATTATGAGGGGTTCCCATCATCCCTGTGCTGAGTCCCCGGGTCTGTACACCTGCTGTGCCCATTATGAGGAGTTCCCACCATCCCTGTGCTGATTTCCTGGGTCTGTACACCTGCTGTGCCCATTATGAGGGGTTCCCACCATCCCTGTGCTGACGTAGGCTCTTTACTATGTGATCAGCTGTGTCAAATCACGGCTGATCAGGAAGAGCCGTTTATCGGCAGATGCAGGTAGGGGAGAGCCAATCGGCAGCTCTCCTGACAGGGGTGGTCTGCGCCGATTGCCCACGACCAGGGATGCCGCCAGGACCACCAGAGATAGCCAGCACACATGAATGACCAGTTATGCCCCTTCATGGCCACCAGGGATGCCATACAGTGTCCTAAAAGATGCCAATCAGTGCCCAGAAATGGTGCCAGTCAGTGCACACTACAAATGCCTGTCATATGTCTCCTCATCAGTGCCACCCATTAGTGATGCCCAGTAGCGCCACCCATCAGTGTCCACCAGGGGCACTCATCAGTGCCCATCCATGCCACCTATCAGTGTCACCCATAAGTATCCATCAGTGCCGCCTATCAGTGCCCATCAGCATTACCTATCAGTGCCGCCTCATCAGTGCCAGTCAGTGCAGCCTCATCAGCGCCAGTCAGTGCAGCCTCATCAGCGCCAGTCAGTGCAGCCTCATCAGCGCCAGTCAGTGCAGCCTCATCAGCGCCAGTCAGTGCAGCCTCATCAGCGCCAGTCAGTGCAGCCTCATCAGCGCCAGTCAGTGCAGCCTCATCAGCGCCAGTCAGTGCAGCCTCATCAGCGCCAGTCAGTGCAGCCTCATCAGCGCCAGTCAGTGCAGCCTCATCAGCGCCAGTCAGTGCAGCCTCATCAGCGCCAGTCAGTGCAGCCTCATCAGCGCCAGTCAGTGCAGCCTCATCAGCGCCCACCCGCCAGTGAAGGGAAAAAAAACATACTTATTTACAAACTTTTATAACAGAAACAAAGAAAAGCTTTTTTTCCCCCTAAAATTGTCAGTATTTTTTTATTTGTTTCCGCAAAAAATAAAAACCCCAGCAGTGATAAAATGCCATCAAAAGAAAGTTTTATTTGTGGGAACAAATTGATAAAAAAATTAGTTTGGGCGCAGTGTAGCACGACCGCGCAATTGTCATTTAAAGTGCGACAGCGCTGAAAGCTAAAAATTGTTCTGTGCGGGAAGGGTCTGGAATTGCAGTGGGGAAAGGGGGGGGGGGGGCACCGGAAGGGCTGCCAGGTGGGATCAGTCCGTCATTTTGGCGAAGCTTTACCGTCACGCATTTGTGACGGTTTCGGAGCTGTAATAACGGCGAGGGGCTTCCTCCTCCTCCTCCGCGCTCAGAGGCTCCTAATGAGTAACGGCGACTAAGTGTTTGTTAGACTCTAATATCCCGTCATTTACATATGTTTCCCCGTTAATGCACTCCATCATCGGAATCAGCCTGCGCGCGTGCGGCCGTTCATTAAACGCGCCCGGGATCGCCTTTAGCCCAGAAATTGATGGCTCGCTCTCCGCCGCGCTGCGTGAATTAATATCTTCTTCCAGAGAGGTCAAGAGAGATTTCAAAGTAAACATAATTAAAATCGCCTTCTCCGCAATTGTAACGTTGTTGTTTTTTTCCTCGCTCTTCTTTTTTTTTTTCTTCCCGTTCCTCCAACTTTGAAAAACGGCCCCGATCGCGGCGAAAGGCATTAGCGAGCATCACGAAGCAATCTTGCGCTACAATCCTGGAAAACACAATTAGTCTTTAGGCTATAGCAAACTAAACATTACGTCTCTTTATTTTGCCGCGCGCTGGTGATGAATATGTTGAATTTAGGAGCAATTAAAAATGTGAAATTGTGAGGCGCTTTAATGGAGGCCGTTCATCATCTTCCGCGCGGCTCGGAGGCCTCGCCGCTCACCCGCCGCTCCAGCAGGGGAGAGACGCCCCCCCCGCATCCATTTATTACCCCAAAAAATAAAAAATGAAAGGATTTATTGAAGTCCCCGTGTTCAGATCGCCCCGGCGTTTCTAAAAACCAGGGAACGTTCGCCCCGGTTCACCGCTAATGTGCTTCGTAGTCATGTGACCGGCCTGCAGCCAATGTCCAGCAAATCCTCCATATGGAAGATCCTAATATCCGCTCTCCGTGTATATAAAGGATGCCGGAAACAGAGACATTCCAACTTTACCACTACAGCCCCGGGATGATTTACCCCCCCTTCCTGACCAGGCCATTGTTTTGCGATACGGCACTGCGTCGCTTAAACTGACAGGTGGCACTAATGGCCACTAATGAGTAATGATAGGTGGCACTGATGGGCACTAATGAGTAATGATAGGTGGTAATGATGAGGTGGCACTGAGTAATGATAGGTGGCACTGAGGTGGCACTGATGGGCACTAATGAGTAATGATAGGCGGCACTGATGGACACTAATGAGTAATGATACGTGGCACTGATGGGCACTAATGAGTAATGATAGGTGGCACTGAGGTGGCACTGATGGGCACTAATGAGTAATGATAGGCGGCACTGATGGACACTAATTAGTACTGATAGGTGACACTGATGGGCATTAATGAGTAATGATAGGTGGTACTGATGGGCACTAATGAGTAATGATAAGTGGCACTGATGGGCACTAATGAGTAATGATAGGTGGCACTGATGGGCATTAATGAGTAATGATAGATGGCACTGATGGGCACTGAGTAATGATAGGTGGCACTGATGGGCACTAATGAGTAATGATGGGTGGCACTGATGGGCATTAATGAGTAATGATAGTTGGCACTGATGGGCACTAATGAGTAGTGATAGGTGGCACCGATGGGCACTAATGAGTAATGATAGGTGGCACTGATGGGCACTAATGAGTAATGATAGGTGGCACTGATGGGCACTAATGAGTAATGATAGGGGACACAGATGAGGCAGTAATGATGGGTTATGATAGGGGGCACCAATTTAATTGATTTTAATTGACACAGATTTAACCACTTCAGGCACGGGAAGATTTATTCCCCTTCCTGACCAGGCCATTTTTTTTTTGTGATACAGCACTGCGTCGCTTCAACTGACAGCTGGCACTGATGGCTACGGATAGGCTGCACTGATGGGCACTAATTAGTAATGGTAGGTGGCACTGATGGGCACTAATGAGTACTAATAGGTGGCACTGATGGGTAAGGATAGGGGACACTGATTTAATTGATTTTAATTGACACAGATTTAACCACTTCACCCCCCTGGGAAGATTTATCCCCCTTCCTGACCGGGCCGTTTTTTATTTTGCGATTCGCCACTGCGTCGCTTTAACTGACAATTGCGCGGCCGTGCGACACTGTACCCAAGCAAAATTGGCGTCCTTTTTTCCACACAAACAGAGCTTTCTTTAGGTGGTGTTTAATCACCTCTGTGTTTTTTTTTTGCACTATAAACAAAATATAAGCAACATTTAAAAAAAAATATATATATTTTACTATAATAAATATCCCCAATTAAAATAAATAAATAAAAATGTCTTCCTCAGTTTAAGCCAATATGTATTATTATTATTCTACATATTTTTGGTAACATTTGAGTATATTGATTGTTTGTGCAAAAGTTATAGCGTCTACAACATAGGGGATATATTTATGGCATTTTTTTAATGAATTTTTTTACTAGTAATGGCGGCGATCTTTGATTTTTAGCGGGACATTGCGGCGGACGGATCGGACACTTTTGACACCATTGACATTTATACAGCGATCAGTGCTATAAAAATGCACTGATTACTGTATAAATATCACTGGCAGGGAAGGGGGTTTAACACTAGGGGGGCGATCACGGAGTTGAGTGTTCCCTAGGGAGGTGTTTCTAACTGTGGGGGAAGTGTAGTGACTGGAGGAGGAGAGAGATCATTGTTCCTAAATCACTAGGAACAGACAATCTCACTCTACTCCCCTGACAGAACCGTTCTGCCTCTCTGGAGTGATCGCAGGTGGACGGCGGACATCTAGTGCTGCCGGACCAATGATTGTTTCCCCTGCTAGCGAATGTGTACGCCCACAGATCGCCACGTGCGGCGCCCGGCGTACAATGACGGCGATTCATGCAGGAGAGCCAACCTGCTGCAGTACTACTGCGGCGGCTGGTCGGGAAGTAGTTAAAGCTCTTCTGAAAATGCTTCTTCCCTTCAGTCTTGCACAGTTGTACCGACTCCTCTCCTGGACTGAAATGGATTCCTCTGATTTCACTGCACACTGTGAGCTTCACTGCATTAGAAGCTGTAGCAAGTCAGACAGAGCCCCGCCTCATTTCCTGGCTGGAGGACACCCAGCATCATCTAGCCCCCCCAGCCTGACTGTCCCTGACCCGCCCCTTTCATTCATTGGATTTCAGTTCTTTTAAAACATGGAGGACCAGTCTTATATGTCGGTGTTACCTATGCAAAACCTGTACGGTTTAGGATGTGTTCACCTTGCATGAAGCCGCTGATGTGAGCGGTGAAGGTCCGGCGGATGCTGGCGGAAAATCAGAGCTCCTTGCCGGAAAGAGGACTCCCGCGCGCATGCGCAGCACGGCTCTGGCTACTCACAGCGCCGGACCGAGGAACCCAGAAGAAACGCAGAGAGAACATGTCAGCTCCCTCAGCAGTGACCGGGAGGCAACGCCGGCACTTTGTTCTAAGGTAAGTATTTCATAATGAGCTAGTATGGGGTGCATAATAGCTCATTATGCCTTTGCCTTACAGGTTGTTTTTTTTGGGCATACAACCGCTTTAATAAATATATATGGGGATTTAGTCACACCATATGGCGATACCATGCTTAAGCCCGCCACTGCGGCAAAGTACCCAAAGAATGAAAGATAAATCGCACTTCTCTTGACCACGGGAGAAACTCCAATCCTTACATGGGAATCTGCAGATAGCACACGTCTCCCATGTAAGGAGTGAGGATCTCTCATGGGTAAGAGAAGTGCGATTTATCTTTTATTCTATGAATAGTGTAGGACCCCCAGAAAAAGGGGTACTTTGACGCAGTGGTGGGCTTAAAGGGTTTGTAAACCTTCCTGTTTTTTCACCTCAATGCATCATATGCATGTCAGTCTACACCCCCCCCCCCCGTTTTACATACCTGAGCTCTGGAATGTCCCACGGGAGTTCTCGGATCTTGAGTGGATAGATTAATAGCAGCGCAGCCATTGGCGCCGGGGCCAAGTCCTGCATTCTGCGGCTATGGATGCCAAATGCTGGGCACGGGAGCACGCCCGCAAGGTAAGCCCCCGGGCGAGCTCTTCTCCTTGGGAGTTATCTGATGCAGGGAGGAGCCGCGAGAGCTTCCGGTCAGCCCCCCTGGTGTCCTCCTGTCCTCTGCCGTGTGCGCCTTGCTTCTGCGGTCCACCGCCTTGCCCTCCGTGCTCCTGCGGTCCCTCGCCGTGTCCTCCGTGCTCCTCCGGTCCCTCGCCATGTCCTCCGTGCTCCTCCGGTCCCTCGCCATGTCCTCCGTGCTCCTCCGATCCCCCCCCCCCTGTCCCTGATCTGTCAGGATGGAGAGCGGAAGAAGGAGCCGGTAAATCTGTCATTTACCAGCTCCTTACTTTCCTGAATGCACAGTGATCACTGACTCTGTCCATTCACAACTGAACAGAGTGTGTGTACGATGTCTAGGAGCCTCTCCCTCCTCTCATCTTCAGTGCAGCTGAAAATGGACTGGGGATTCTGTGTTCTTAGTCCCTTTCTCTGTCTCAAAGAGGAGACAGAAAGGGGGTGACATCTCACCAAAGCCCCCCTTCCCCCAACAGAACTGATAAAAAAATAATAATACTACTATATATATATAATTGTAATGAATATTTAAAAAGGTGAAAAACGTGTTATATACTTACCTCCACTGTACATAGAATGCATTAAAGGGGTTGTAAAGGTACAATTTCCCCCCCCCTAAATAGCTTCCTTTACCTTAGTGCAGTCCTCCTTCACTTACCTCATCCTTCCATTTTGCTTTTAAATGTCCTCATTTCTTCTGAGAAATCCTCACTTCCTGTTCTTCTGTCTGTAACTCCACACAGTAATGCAAGGCTTTCTCCCTGGTGTGGAGTGTCGTGCTCGCCCCCTCCCTTGGAGTACAGAAGAGTCAGGACGCTCTACGTTGCAGATAGAGAAAGGAGTATTGTGATAGTGGGCGTCCTGACTCTCCTGTAGTCCAAGGGAGGGGGCGAGCACGACACTCCACACCAGGGAGAAAGCCTCGCATTACGCATTACGGTGTGGAGTTACAGACAGAACAGGAAGTGAGCATTTCTAAGAAGAAATAAGGACATTTAAAAGCAAAATGGAAGGATGAGGTAAGTGAAGGAGGACTGCACTATACAGAAAAAAACAAACTCCTGCGCACGGGTGGAATGTCCAACAATTAGTCAATATTCTGCATGGAAAATTCCACAGATGTCAAAAATAGTAACTGTGGCCTTGCTGCCCTTCATGGATGGGGAATATCCTAGCAGAAAAAAAGTGATTTTTTTTTTTGTTTCTGTTTCTTTTCTTGCTCAATGTAATCATCACACTGCTGCATGTATTTAGGGGGAAACAATAAAATAGAAATAAATATGAAGCTTTACAACCACTTTAAAGTTCATGTATAGGTAGGCGTCCCAAAACTTTTGGTAATATAGTGTATAAGAGTAAGGCAGATTTTATTTTTTTCATTTTTTGAGATCCTAAGATTACATTTTTTATTTTGCCAGACTTTCTGCTTTAAGTGAATTCATCATCTGCATAGAACATCCCCCCTGACACCAGACAATTTCGGGCACATTCAGCTCACACTGGGAAATGGAGATGGAATTAAAAAAAAGAATAAAATGCTAAGAGCAGACAATTACAGAGGTGAGAATGATATTTCCCTCCACCTGCCTTCCCTCGCTTACTCACATGTGCAATTATCCCCGGGAAAGGAAATTCGGTATAAATGTTCCTCTGAATACAGACAGCCGCCGCCAACCCTGTGAACAGAACTCAGGATGGATCGGGGCCTAGTCACACTAACGCGTTTCGGAGCCATACACTATGGCACTCGCTGGCAAATGCTGCTTTCGGCTCCATTTACACCCGAGCATTTAGTAAACACGTGAAAAAAAGCGGTGTTTGCTTTTACAAAACACGCAAAAAATGCGGTGCCATTCATTTTTAATGCAGCCCCCAAAAGGCGGCAAGCAGACAGGGAAGAAAAATGCCCAAAAAAAAATAAAAACCAGGTTAACCACTTCAGCCCCAGAAGAATTGGCTGCCCAATGACCGCCCGGTCATTGGGCAGCCAATTCTTCTGGGGCTGAAGTGGTTGACCTGCTTTTTTGCGATTCGGCACTGCGTCGCTTTAACGGACAATTGCGCGGTCGTGCGACGTGGCACCCAAACAAAATTGACGTCCTTTTTTCCCCACAAATAGAGCTTTCTTTTGGGGGTATTTGACCACCTCTGCGGTTTTTATTTGATGCGCTATAAATAAAAATAGAGCGACAATTTTGAAAAAAAAAGCAATTTCTCTTATCGTCCATGGACGGACACAGTCTTCTCAAGTCTTGACAAGTGGGTTATGTTCCTGTTCACAGGAGAGGCCTCTCCTATGAACAGGAACATAACCCATATGTGGTTCGGTACGCTATTTTGGGTGTTTCCATTATGAAAGTGTGCCATAAAACCGTACCAGACCATTCTGGGTCCTGCTTCAGATGTGGGGCCATAGAAAATGGAACGATTCGGTTAGGGCGGAGCTACAATACATTCCACTGATTGGTGGACACCCTAGGCATTTTTTGTAAACCCTGAATGGCCCGGGACGGTCCGACTTGCAGTGGAAACGCTCACCAGAATAGACCGGACCATTCTAAGGCGGCGTACACACGACAGAGGTTCTCGCTGGAAGCTGCATTCCAGCGAGAACCTCGGCCGTGTGTACGCTCCTGGCTCGCCATTCCCGACGGGCGGGTCGCCGATTTCGACGGCCGGCAGAGAACCTCGACGGGCGGAACGATGTGTTCTGCCCGTCGAGGTTCTCTGCCGTGTGTACGCGGCTTCACCGTTCCAAACTGTACCGACCCGAACCGTTCCGTTCAGTGGAAATGAGGTATTATAGTCCATGGACCGACACAGCCTTCGAAAGTCTTGACATATGGGTTATGTTCCTGTTCATAGGAGAGGCCTCTCCTGTGAACAGGAACATAACCCACTTGTCAAGACTTTGAAGGCTGTGTCCGTCCATGGACGACAGATAAAAGGATTTTACGGTGAGTACAAAAAAATCCTATTTTTTACTTTTTGCTGTAATAAATATATCCAAAAAATATATAAAAACATTGTTTTCCCCTCAGTTTAGGCCGATATCTATTCTTCTACATATTTTTGGTAAAAAAAAAAAAATTGCAATAAGTTTGCGCAAAATAGTTATACCGTCTACAAAATTTTGAGCATTTTTACTATTAATATTATTTTTTTTACTAGTAAGGGTGGCGATCTGCGATTTTTAATCGGTACAGCGACATTATGGCGGACACATCGGACACTTTTGACACATTTTTGGGATCACTGGATTTTATACAGCGAACAGTGCTATAAAAATGCACTGACTACTGTAAAAATAGCACTGACAGAGAAGGGGTAAAACACTAGGGGGAGATCAAGGGATTAAGTGTGTTCTAGGGAGTGATTCTAACTGTGGGAAGGATGGGTTACCAGTGACATGACAGCAATCACTGCTCCCGATCACAGTGAGCAGTAGATCACTGGCCTGTCACTAGGCAGAACAGGGAAATGCCTTGTTTACATAGGCATCTCCCCGTTCTGCCTCTCGGTCTTGCGATCGGCTAATTGGGCCCAATTTGGACATTTTCACTTAGGGGGTGTGCTCACTTTTTTTTGCCAGTGGTTTAGACATTAATGGCTGTGTGTTGAGTTATTTTGAGGGGACAGCAAATTTACACTGTTATACAAACTGTACACTCACTACACAACATTGTAGCAAAGTGTCATGTCTTCAGTGTTGTCACATGAAAAGAAAGAAGAAAATATTTACAAAAATGTGAGGGGTGTATTTACATTTCGTGTGTGTGTGTGTGTGTGTGTATATATATATTAAAAAAAATACATATAAAATCTTTAATATAATATATAAAATATATAGTAAATATTTTATTTTAAATGTATTATTTTATATATATATATATATATATATATATCTATATATCTCAGACATACACATATAATCTTTAATATAAATATGTATATATCATATATATATATATATATATATATATATATATTATATATACCTTTAATATAAAGATATATATATCTTCTTTATATTATTAAGGTATTTATATATATATATATATATATATATATATATATATATATATATATATATATATATATATATATATATATATATATATATATATATATATATATATATATACACACACACACACACACACACACACATTTGTTTTACAAATAAAAGGATTCCTAAAGACAGAACACGGTAGGTCCTCCCTGCTTTCAGGCTTGCTCGCTCTCACAAAAATCCCAGACAGCGCCATCCTCAGATGGGAGGAGTCACCACTCAGAAACTGAAACTCAAGCTATTGAGCTCTGTACACACCTGGCTTTTTTTATTTTTTAAAGTAGCCTAAAGCTCCATCTAGTGGCCGGATAAAAGATTGTGCACAGTTCTTTGATTAGGTTCCTAAATTGGCTGAAATAAAAATATATTTTTAAATGTTATTTTTTTTCCCCTTAACTATAAAGGAATGAGAAAAGTATGTCGAAAAAAAAATCACTGTGCTTCCCCTTTAAACCCCCCGCCCAGCAGGAAGGTTAGGGAACGATCGTATAGAAGGTGACACTCTGCAGACACTTCTAATGTCAGAGCCGTGATATGTGACATTAAAGCTTCGAAGTGTAATCAGAGAATCCCCGGCGGCGGCCATGTGTGCGGCTTCCATGCGATATTTCCCCAGTAATTCTGCTTCTCAAAAGGGCAGGAGGCCCCCCGTGTCACATTCCCAGCTGATGGGAGCTAAGCGGCCGCCCGGGATACTGGAACACTGACAATGTTCATAGATTGTTCATCGATCAGGTGTGTGCTATGCCGTGAGCCAGACTTCGTATCAGGTATAATAACGTGTTACCACCCCTGCCAGGTATTTATTACCTCTAGGAGATCACAGTACTCCCCCCGACAATGCCTCTGTCTGCTGTTCTCTCCAGAAGGGGGTACCAACTTCCTTCAGGCATCGTCCAGAAGAAGCACAGAGGCCCAGTGATACTACATAGAGAAGCACAGAGACCCGGCGATACTACATAGAGAAGCACAGAGACCCGCGATACTACATAGCAGTGGCGGCTGGTGCTCAAAAGTTTTTTGGGGGGGGGGGCGCAAACAAACGAAGAAAAAAAAAGCCTCACTGTGTCCATCATATGCAGCCACTGTGCCCATCATACGTCGCCACTGTGCCCATCATACGTCGCCACTGTGCCCATCATACGTCGCCACTGTGCCCATCATACGTCGCCACTGTGCCCAGCAATTGTCGCCACTGTGCCCAGCAATTGTCGCCACTGTGCCCAGCAATTGTCGCCACTGTGCCCAGCAATTGTCGCCACTGTGCCCAGCAATTGTCGCCACTGTGCCCAGCAATTGTCGCCATTGTGCCCATCAATTGTCACCACTGTGCCCAGCAATTGTCACCACTGTGCCCAGCAATTGTCACCACTGTGCCCAGCAATTGTCGCCACTGTGCCCAGCAATTGTCGCCACTGTGCCCAGCAATTGTCACCACTGTGCCCAGCAATTGTCGCCACTGTGCCTTGCCATCAAACGCAACCACTGTGCCATCAAATGTCACCACTGTGCCCTGTTAAATGCAATGCATGAATCTATGTATTGCATTAGTGGCAGTGCAGGAAAGAGAGAGGGGGCGGTGCTCCGGCGCCCTCTATGGGCGCACCGCCACTGCTACATAGAGAAGGACAGAGACCCAGTGATGCTACATAGAGAAGGACAGAGACCCAGTGATGCTACATAGACAAGACTGCAAACACACATCAAGACATTCTGGGACTTGTGGTTCCACAGTAGCTCCAGAATGGAGACAGACTAACCAAGTCTATGCATTGCCCCCCCCCCCCCTCCCCAGCAATGACATCACACATGACAGAAGCAGGGGGCCTTCCAGGTGACAAGTGGCCACGGCGGGTCCTCCAGCCTGAAGGCAAATTTATAATAAAGCAAAGAGAAAAAAAAGAAATTGTTTAAATCAATCACAGAAAGGACACGGAACCGCTTATCCATTTCACCGCCCGAGGAGAGCAAGAATTAGACTAATCGCTCCAGCGGAATAAGAGCGGCGGCCGAGCGCGCTGTCTGTCATGCCGGGCGATTTGCATAATAGATCTGGGGCGCGGGCGGAGTGGATGGCGCACTAACTTTGGCCAACAGCTACTTCCTCCATTAACATCCAGGAACAATGCGCGCCTGATGGAGTGTGGGCTTTGCATGCATTATTTAGGCGCTCATTACACGCACAGCAGACCGGAGAAAAAAAAACGGACGCCTGGATGTACATTTCCAGAGATAGAAAAAAAAAGGACGGCTGGCTGGATAAAGGAGAGCGCCGGGACAGGAGGTGCGTCCATCAGACGGAAAATATTCCGCATTCTCACCGACTTACAGGGGAGCGAACTTCTCGCTGGGTGATTAGAATCTGCACTGGTGTGTGTCTGGTGCAGCTGCCTGCCCTGCTTCCTATATATCCCAATGATTGCCCATATCATGGAGACATGTGACCAGAGGCTGCAAACCCAACTAGGAGCACTATAAAAAAAAACCTGCTGAATCCGACTATCCTCCCCCTCCCCACACATATATCATACATACACACATTATATATATATATATATATATTATATATATATATATATATTTATATAATATAATATATATATATAATATATAATATAAAAGTGTTCATTTTGCCAGCAAACTTCGATTTAGTTTTAGTCTTCGCCAATTTTTTTAGTTTTAGTCGTATTTAGTCGTCTAAAATCTAATGAGCGTAATTAAATTAAATTTTTTCCTAACATGCTGGTGTTATATCTTTCACTTTGATGCTGCAATGAGTAAATACAGCTGGATAAAACAAAAACTATGTCTGTCTTCATTTCCGGCTGCAAAGCAACAAAATGTCATTATTTTAAGGGGGTGTTTTTTTTCTATACCCACTGTATGTATATATATTATATATACACACACACACATACAGTCCCTTGCGAAAGTATTCGGCCCCCTTGAACTTTGCAACCTTTTCCTACGTTTCAGGCTTGAAACATAAAGATATAAAACTCTAATTTTTTGTGAAGAACCAACAAGTGGGACACAATCATGAAGTGGAACGAAATTTATTGGATATTTCAAACTTTTTTAACAAATAAAAAACTGAAAAATAGGTGTGCAAAATGATTCCGCACCTTTACTTTCAGTGCAGCAAACTCTCCCCAGAAGTTCAGTGAGGATCTCTAAAATGATCCAATGTTGACCTAAATGACTAATGATGATAAATAGAATCCACCTGTGTGTAATCAAGTCTCCGTATAAATGCACCTGCACTGTGATAGTCTCAGAGGTCCGTTTAAAGCGCAGAGAGCATCATGAAGAACAAGGAACACACCAGGCAGGTCCAAAATACTGGAGAAGTTTAAAGCCGGATTTGGATACAAAAAGATTTCCCAAGCTTTAAACATCCCAAGGAGCACTGTGCAAGCGATAATATTGAAATGGAAGGAGTATCAGACCACTGCAAATCTACGAAGACCTGGCCGTCCCTCTAAACTTTCAGCTCATACAAGGAGAAGACTGATCAGAGATGCAGCCAAGAGGCCCATGATCACTCTGGATGAACTGCAGAGATCTACAGCTGAGGTGGGAGACTCTGTCCATAGGACAACAATCAGTCCCTGTATACTGCACCAATCTGCCCTTTAAGGAAGAGTGGAAAGAAAAAAGACATTTCTTAAAGATATCCATAAAAAGTGTTGTTTAAAGTTTGCCACAAGCCACCTGGGAGACACACCAAACATGTGGAAGAAGGTGCTCTGGACAGATGAAACCAAAATCGGCAACAATGCAAAACGTTATGTTTGGCGTAAAAGCAACACAGCTCATCACCCTGAACACACCATCCCCACTGTGAAACATGGTGGTGGCAGCATCATGGTTTGGGCCTGCTTTTCTTCAGCAGGGACAAGGAAGATGGTTAAAATTGATGGGAAGATGGATGGAGCCAAATACAGGACCATTCTGGAAGAAAACCTGATGGAGTCTGCAAAAGACCTGAGACTGGGACGGAGATTTGTCTTCCAACAAGACAATGATCCAAAACATGGTTCACAAATAAACATATCCAGGTGTTAGAATGGCCAAGTCAAAGTCCAGACCTGAATCCAATCGAGAATCTGTGGAAAGAACTGAAAGCTGCTGTTCACAAACGCTCTCCATCCAACCTCACTGAGCTCCAGCTGTCTTGCAAGGAGGAATGGGCAAAAATGTCAGTCTCTCGATGTGCAAAACTGATAGAGACACCCCAAGCGACTTACAGCTGTAATCGCAGCAAAAGGTGGCGCTACAAAGTATTAACTTAAGGGGGCTGAATAATTTTGCACGCCCAATTTTTCAGTTTTTTATTTGTTAAAAAAGTTTGAAATATCCAATAAATTTCGTTCCACTTCATGATTGTGTCCCACTTGTTGTTGATTCTTCACAAAAAAATACAGTTTTATATCTTTATGTTTGAAGCCGGAAATGTGGCAAAAGGTCGCAAAGTTCAAGGGGGCAGAATACTTTCGCACGGCACTGTATATACACACACACACACAAGGGTTCTTCAAAAGTTTCCACACATTCTTTTAACTGTATTACATATATAAAAGTGTGGAAACTTTTTGAAGACCCCATATATTTCATGCAGTTTGGAGGGACATCCTGATCCAGGGAGGGTCTGTGTCATACCAAATACCTTCCACTTCCTAATAATAGACTTCACTGTGCTTCTAGACTGAAATCCCGGTGACAGTGCCTTGCCACTCATAGTTAATTGTTTGCTTCAGTTGCCCTATCAGAAATAGAAATGCTCCAGGAAAGCTCTTTTCATGCTGAGCTAATCACAATGATTACTGCTGATCACAGTTAAGGGTTGTCTTAATGAGAGGGCACAACTGGGCACTGCCCAGGGGCCCCAGCTGCATGGGGGGCCCCCAGCACTTTCCCCAAAGCAGCTGGTCCTTGAGCCCATGCTGCCCTAAAATTGGGGGCCCTATGATGCCACTGAGAGTGATAGATACACAGGGGAGGCAGTCTGCCTCCTACCTACTTGATGTCTGTTTACCTGCACTGTCTTTATTGTAGGGGCCTCAGAGCATTACTTCACCCAGGGGCCCATGATGCTATTAAGACGGCCCTGTGAACAGTTGAAATGGTTTTGTGTGCCATTGAGAAAGTGATTAGCTAAACTTTTTCCAACTCAGTCATTCTGTTTTTGAGAGTACACACTATATATGTATATAGATGATTGTATCATCTGTGAGCCGGTCTCTGGCTGGTAATTGGTCGGCTGTAATTACCCCCCCCCCCCCCCCCCAGCCACAAAGACTGGGAATCAAACAAAAAGCACGCCGTGTTCTCAGGTTCGGCTTCACGGAGGATCCCGGGCTCTTGCAGCCCGCAGTGAGCCCATCCTGGCGATTTATAAATAAAAGATCGGCGCTCCTTCGCTCCTTGATTGATGCAAGCTTCTAAATAATTAAGAATGAACATGTGATCCGACTCTCACTTCTTCCCCTTCCTTGCAAAGCATTGCTAACGAGGGACGGGTCAAATGCAGCGTGGCGCCGGGCCTCAGGTGCGCTGTAGAGGGCTCTAATTGTAGCCCTGGAGAATTGCTTCAATCCCTCGGGATCCGCCACTCGATCATCAACCCCCCCCCCTTTGCTCTATCCAGGTCTCTCCTAGGATACGGGGGGGATTAAGCTTTGGATCCCTCTAATCCCCACGTCTTTAAAACCATAGCATTGTGTCAACACAGCTGCTCCTGGTTCCAAGAGCGGACGATCTGTCCCCTTTTCTATGGCCACCGAGGAGCCGGACATCCGACACTTCCTTGGGGCGAGCCTCTCAGCGCAGCCTGAGGTTTACAGCCAGGGAATACACACCTGTGTAGTTTCAATGTATTCTTTTTATCATTTTCAAAAGGAAACATTTTGTAACATTTCAGGTAATAAA
>CM056059.1:316865953-316973453 GCA_029574335.1 Rana kukunoris
TGCACAGTTACGCACCCCGTTGGAGTTGTGGATTCCAAAAAATAACGCAAGGCCATTCTTTAGGATTTTGCAATGCATTGCCAACCATTCTTTTTAAACAGGGGTCTCAAACTGGCGGCACTCCAGCTGTTGCAAAACTACAAGTCCCATAAGGCATTGCAAGGCTGACAGTTATAAGCATGACTCCCACCGGCAAAGGCATGATGGGACTTGTAGTTCCGCAACACCTGGGAGGGCCGCCAGTGTGAGACCCCTGTTGTAGAAAGACTGCCTTAACACAAAGCTTGTTACTGTTCAGAAACACACACATGCGTTAACACGACACACTAGGGTGTCAGGGTCTAAATGGGGCAAAGCCAGCCCCCCGCCCCCCAAGGTGTCAGCGGTGCCACCACAGATAAGTCCCCAAAGATTTTAATGACAGGTCCACTTTAAGCCTCTCAGCGCCCATGATGTATCGCCCTATAAAGTTTACGACTTACTGTATCCAATACAATCCGGCCGAGCAAGCAGCCGCCTCTTCCAGTCAGTGCACTAAGGGTCTCCGCTCCATGGCAGTAGTATATTTAACAGCGTTATTAACATAATTCACTGCGCGCGCCCATAAAACTGCCACCGATCAATAACAATAGTGTAAAGTGCAAAGGATCAATGAAATTCTATTATGACAGAAAGACGGCAAGTTGGCGAAATCCTGACATGTTCAGGCGAAGCCAATTACAGGGGGGCGCCATTTTTTTTTTTTTGCGGCATCCCTTACAATTTAAAAAAAAAAAAAGGGCGTCAAGTTAAACACATTTACTGTAATATAATAAACTGGACAAAAGTGGGCGGAGTTTTTTGTGGCTGGTGGTTGACCGTATTTCACTTCACTGTGTGTCGTGTTTGGGGATATCAAATAGGAAAATACTTATTTACACAACAGGAAATAATATCAAATCAGAATTAAAAATATACAAAAAAATAAATAATACAAATTAATAATATAAACAATATAACAAATATAAAATAAGCAAAATAATATCAAATAATAAATATATATAAAAAAAAGGTAAACAATACATTTTAAAAAAGTATAATATTACATAATATCAAATAATAACAATACAACATACATATATATATATATATATATATATATATATATATATATATATAAAAAAATATAATATATATATATTAAATCTTAAAAAAAATTATATATATCTTTAATATATATATATATATATATATATATATATATATATATATATATAATCTCTAATATAACTTTAAATGTATATATTTTTTTATAAAATATTATATATTATATATATATATATATATATAGTTTTAAATAAATATATATATATATATATATATATATATACGCACAAGTTCCCGGCTGCTAGCTCCAAAGGTCGGAGAGCACGTCACGTGACCAGGTACCGCCGCACGTTTCGTTGTCTAACATCTGTGTATGTATGTATATATATATATATATATATATATATATATATATATATATATATATATATATATATATATATATATATATATATATATATATAACGTTAAACAACGAAACGTACGTCGGCGGCGGTACCTGGTCACGTGACGTGCTCTCCGACCTGTGGAGCTAGCAGCTGGGAACTTGTGCGTTCGCTACGGAGGTGG
Organism: Rana kukunoris; assembly: GCA_029574335.1. Classification (NCBI taxonomy): domain Eukaryota; kingdom Metazoa; phylum Chordata; class Amphibia; order Anura; family Ranidae; genus Rana; species Rana kukunoris. The sequence continues at coordinate 316,867,610 of CM056059.1, forward strand.
CAACGGTCCCAGACGACCCACTACCAACCACACATTAGCGGTGACGTATCTGCAGCCCCATTCCCGGGACTCACTTTTAAAGTAAGAGGCCATTTGGCTTTTCTTTATGTTTTTACATTTCTAAATAAAACAGTATTACGCTATTGGTTTCCCCTCCTGGTCTTTTCACATATCCTAATTGTGGAACGCCGTGAACGAGGTTTTACAATCACTATCCTGTCAACATGTGTGCAGGCACAATCCTGCTAAAGCTCATTTGACAATCTTTTTCACTAAAGTAGTCAAATCGTTCTGGTAAGAGCATCCATTTTCTTCAGCACATTTTGGGTAAAAAGAAGATTCAAGTGTGGTGGTGGCATTTTCACTTTAATCAAGAGATCACAGCAGATAAGAAGAGCGGATCACTTATTTTTTCTGCACTTTGTATTGGGACTTTATGTCACACAGACAGTACATGTCTGCAAGACATCATATGAACTATTGCTATCATAGCATTTAAAGCGGAGCTCCACCCAGTATAACAACATTTTACAATGTTGTTTGAAAAAAATAAAAAATAAAAACCTGAAAAAAAAAAAAAAAAATACTCACCCGAAATAGCTGTTGCTATGCGGAAGTCCGTAATCTGCCTCTTCCTAATCCGCGGTGTGTTTTCTTCTTCTTCTCCTTGTGAATGGGGCGCGCTGCTTCCTGGGAACTGTGTGTGTTCTCAGAGAGCAGCGCGCCCATTCACAAGCCAGCGTGAGACTCGCGGAGGCGCAGTAGGAAACGGGCAGTGAAGCCGTACGGCTTCACTGCCTGTTTCCCATATTGTGAATGGCGGCGCGGGACCCGGAGCGATCGTGGGACCGGCATCGGGGGGCCCATCAGCGCGGGCGCCTAGGACAGGTAAGTGTCTTTATTTAAAGTCAGCAGCTACACTGTTAGTAGCTGCTGACTTTAAAAAAAATTTTTACCGTGGCTGGAGCTCCGCTTTAAGCATTTTGTATGATTGATATAGTAATTAGTTAATTTTTCAATTCACCGTTATAGGAGATACTTTTAAATTGTGTCACTTATGGTATAGCGCCCTCTACACACACCTTCAATATAAATAGAATAAAATATAATATCATTAAATTATATATATACATCATTAAATAATAATAAATATGAGAAAAAATAAACCATACAATAATATTAACAATAATAAATATAAAATAATTATAAACAATATAACAAATATAAAATAAATATAATAATATCAAATAAGAACAATAAAAAATGTAATATCATCTGACAATAATAAATATTATTAAATAATAATATATATTATAAAAAATATATATAATAAATAAATAAACATAATAATAATTTACAATTCAAAGGGATGCATTTTTCTTGAGCTTTACTTGCACTAAAGATGCCAATAATGGCCCTTTGATATATATATATATATATATATATATATATTTTTTTTTACTGTCATTTTTGGTTTTTGGTGCAACTCAATAAATGGTATAAAACTAAACGAATGTATTAAATATAAAATAATCATAATAATAAATAATATCAAATAAGAATAAACAATATAAATAAAATATAATATCATTAAAAAATAAATATCAATAATAATGTGATAAAAAATAAACCTAATTATAATTATTTATTATTATTAGAATTATTATTATCATCATAAATATAACAAATATAAATATAATAATAATATCAAATAAGTATAAAACATTTAACAATATCTGACAATAAAAATGATCAAATAATAATATATATTATAAAAAAAACATAATAAATACAATAAACATAATAACAAATTAAAACAATGTAACAAATATTAAATAAATATAATAATATCAAAGAAGAACAATAAAAAATGTAATAATATCTGACAATAATAAATATTTTCAAATAATAATATATATTATTAAAAAAAACATATAATAAATACAATAAACATAATAATAAATTAAAAATCATAAACAATGTAACAAATATTAAATATTCAAATTTTATATTAATTATTATAAACAATAAAATAAAAAATATATTTATAGCCATTTCAAATAATATAAACAATTTAAGATACAAATATAAGATAAAGACGATAAAGATCACTCCAGGTGAATATTTCTAGCACGTGTTTTAAATTAGTGGGAATGATTAGCTACCTGTGATCGTTTGGTGAATGTCACATTCAGCCTCCGTTCACTTTGGTGCAATTTGTCAAACAGGAGCCTATTGCTGGCAATGGGAGTGTCCCAATCGCTGTGGCGCCGCACCAATTTCCAAAAGTAGTTCCCACACTGCTTCTGGCGACTTCTTGGGGGATTTCCATAGACATCTGGGCATGAACCCGCACAAGTCGCCCCTGAAGTCGGACTGAAATGCCACTTTAAAACCGTGCGAGGTCAGATGAAGTCACACGATTCCAAAGCCGCGTTTACGTGAACGAGGGCTCAATACTTTAAATACGTCGGGTTCATCTGAGTTGCAGAAGCCAATTTATTTTCAACGAGCTGCCAGCTCACCCAATTGCTGCCAAGAACCGCACCTTACCTTCTTTTCAGGAACACACCGCAGGGTAGTGCTTTGCAGCGTGGTTCAGTGCAGGTGCGTTGCCTTAGCACGTTGGGTGCCAATGCCAATCATAAATAATGGCACCCGGCACAAGGATGCAAATAACAATGTGAACCCGGCCCATTGCCTCCTCGCTTCCTTTGTTACCCTTAAAAATAATGACTGCACAAAGCAAGGTCCATAAAGACATGGATGAGCGAGTTTGGGGTGGAGGAACTTGACTGGCCTGCACAGAGTCATGACCTCAACCCGATAGAATGAATTAGAGCGGAGCCTGCGAGGCTTCTGGAAGAATGGTCAAATATTCCCATAGACACACTCCTAAACCTTGTGGACGGCCTTCCCAGAAGAGTTGAAGCTGTTATAGCGGCAAAGGGCGGGGCCAACTCAATATTGAACCCAACGGACTAAGACTGGGATGCCATTAAAGTAGTTCATCTGTGTGTAAAGGCAGGCGTCCCAATACTTTTGGTAATATAGTGTATGCTGGACACACGTGTGAGTGGCTCCCCGGCCGCGGGAAAGTGACGGAAGATTTTGGTTAGGGTTAAAAAAAAAAAAAAAGGCTTCTGTATTTTAGTGGCGTGCATCAAGACTTAGGAGCTCTAATCTTTGTACGTCTCGTTGTATCAGGTTTGTATTTAGATACTATTTATATCTTTTATACAGATTTACTTTCTGTTCTGTTTATTTATTTTCTCATGAGTTATAATAGGATTTGGTGGGATTGTTAGGAAGAGACAAATACAAGAAGTGATCAGCTGACGAAGATCAACAGGGATTTATTTTTTATTTTTTGCGCTTATTAAACAGACATAAAACTTTCTAGAAGTTCATTGTTAGGATCGGCAGACACAGAACAGAAAATACAACCCCGACCTCTGAACTCTCACACAATACATACAATGGGCCAGATTCAGAGAGCCCTTACGCCTGTGTAACTGGTGTTAGACTGGAGTCATTTCAAATTACGCGCGTTTTTTAGCTAGTCGAAAACCTCAAACCATGAATAGACGGCTGCGGGCTTCAATTCGACTGGATTACGTGTTCGTACGCCTTCAGCTCTACGCTGCAATAAAATTGCGGCCACTGGGTGGACTTCCCGTCGTTTTCCGCGTCGGGGTATGCTAATGAGCTTTTGCCGGCGATCCCCGAAATTACGATCTTCATTCGCAATCTCTTACGGCACCTTTAGTCATCTTTTTTTGCGTAACACTATACCAGCTTTTTGCTGCTCTAATATTACACAGCCCATGTTAAGTATGGCCGTCGTTCCCACGTCAAATTTCTACGTTTTCCGACATCTTTTATTATTTTTTACGTAAGTCGTCCGGGAATAGGAATGTTCGTAAACGCCGCTACTCAAACAACGAATGACGCAACGACGTGATTTCGTGCAATGCACGGCGGGAAATTTCTGAACGGAGCATGCGCAGTTCGATCGCCGCAGGGAAGCGCTTAATTTAAATGCTTCACAGCCCCTAATCGCGTATTTCGATTACGTGGCGAGAAATAGACTACGTCGCCGTAGCGTACGGGCAAAAATCTACCAGAATTCGGTGTAGAGCCTGGTGAAATACGGCAGCGTAGAGTATTTCGATTACGCAGCGCAATATTAAGTGTATCTGAATCTGGCCCATTATCCTTATTCTTCAAAAATAATCCACACTTCATGTTTTGTTTTCATGAAGATGTTCCTTACTGTGTTTTTTCTGCCTCCTTGTAATATTCTCTGTGAGCTCCCGAACCTCTCCTTTCCCCGCTCACTGTCACTACTATCATCGTCACTGCTGTCACCATCAATGTCACTATCATCGTCACTGCTGTCACCTTCACTACTATCATCGTCACTGCTATCACTGTCACTACTATCACTGTCACTACTATCATCGTCACTGCTGTCACCATCAATGTCACTATCATCGTCACTGCTGTCACCATCAATGTCACTATCATCGTCACTGCTGTCACCATCAATGTCACTATCATCGTCACTTCTGTCACCATCAATGTCACTATCATCGTCACTTCTGTCACCATCAATGTCACTATCATCGTCACTGCTGTCACCATCAATGTCACTATCATCGTCACTGCTGTCACCATCAATGTCACTATCATCGTCACTGCTGTCACCATCATCGTCACTGCTGTCACCTTCACTACTATCATCGTCACTGCTGTCACCTTCACTACTATCATCGTCACTGCTGTCACCATCAATGTCACTATCATCGTCACTGCTGTCACCTTCACTACTATCATCGTCACTGCTGTCACCATCAATGTCACTATCATCGTCACTGCTGTCACCATCAATGTCACTATCATCGTCACTGCTGTCACCATCATCGTCACTGCTGTCACCTTCACTACTATCATCGTCACTGCTGTCACCTTCACTACTATCATCGTCACTGCTGTCACCATCAATGTCACTATCATCGTCACTGCTGTCACCTTCACTACTATCATCGTCACTGCTATCACTGTCACTACTATCATCATCACTGCTGTCACATCACTGTCACTACTATCATCATCACTGCTGTCACCTTCACTACTATCATCGTCACTGCTGTCACTGGAATTGATTGGAAAATAGTGAAGTGGACTTAGTCACTGCTGTCACCGTCAATGTCACTATCATCTTCACTACTGTAACTGTCACTACTATAATTGAAACTGCTGTCACCATCACTGTCACTACTATCATCATCACTGCTGTCACCATCACTACTATCATCATGATCACTGCTGTCACCATCAATGTCACTACTATCATCGCCACTGCTGTCACTACTATCGTCACTGCTGTCAAGATCACTATCACAGCTGTTAACATCACAGTCACTACTATCGTTAATGCTGTAACCATCATGGTCACCATCATTATGACTGCTGTCACCATCACTGCTGCCACTATCATCACTTCTGTCATCGTCATTGTCCCCACTGTTACTATCAATATTACTACTGTCACCATCACTACTATCATCTTTACTGCTGTTACCGTCACTATTATCATCACTGCTGTCACCATCACTGCCACTACAGTCACAATCACTACTATTATCATCATTGTCACTGCTGTCACCATCTCTGCCACTATCATCATCATTGTCTCTGCTGTCACCATCATAGTAATAACTTAGGCACAGACAAAAGTTTTCCCCTCATTACTATAAATCCCCCCGGAGTGATCAGGATAGAGATGTTGTAAAGATTTGTGTTCCGGAAATCAGTGGAAAGAACTTCAGGTGAGAGTTTGATATTCTGATGTGTACTGACGCCCCTCCCCCCCATCGTATACAGGTACTGACCCCCCCCCCCCTGATGGTATACAACTACTGACCCCCCCCTGATAGTATACAGGTACTGACCCCCCCTGATGGTATACAGGTACTGACCCCCCCCCATATAGTATACAGGTACTGACCCCCCCCCATATAGTATACAGGTACTGACCCCCCCCCCCCTGATGGTATACAGAGACATGTAATTCTAGGTGACAGTATACATGTGCGATGGGAGGACGGGACTCTCCTTATGGCCCATACACACGATCCGATAATCGGACGAAAACAATCGTCCGATGATGGATCGTACGATTTTCGGATCGTGTGTACACTACTTTCGACAGCCGATCACGACCGTTCATCCGATTAAATTCGATCGGACAAGCGCGGAAATTTTTCTCGTCCGATGTCCGATCGTCCGATTTTCGTTTAGTCAGTACAGCCGTCGTCCGATAATACAATACAAATACATTTCAACACGTGACATCACTTCCGATCGTTTTTTTCTATCGTACAATAATTTTCGTGAGTTTAAAAACCTATTTATTTTACTTGCGATTATTAAGCGAAAAAAGTCGTACGATCCGTCGGCCGATATTCGGATCGTGTGTATGGGCCATTAGAATTCTATAATATTGGGTTCCAAAACTCTTTACAAGACAAGTTGGACTTCCAGGTAGAAGCACAGCTGTGCCAATCAGTGTAGAGGGAGCGCCCTGATCACCACACCTGTCATTGTGTACAGATCTGCCAGACCTGATCTCAGGGCAATCCCCGAGGAATGACATGTGAGACACAACAAGAATTCCATCTATATACACCTTATATACAGAGCGCCCCATCCCTCTCTCTATATATATATATATATTATACAGCCAGATCCCCGGGACTCCTTCCTCCCTCCACACACAAGCAACTTTCTCAACTCCATAAAAACTATAAATCCCACCAGACAACCACCGATCTGTACAATCATCTAATACCCCAACCCCCGATCTGTACAATACTACAATATAACAATGCGAGATCTGTGCAATCTACTTCTAGAACAATGCGAGATCTGTGCAATCTACTTCTAGAACAATGCGAGATCTGTGCAATCTACTCCTAGAACAATGCGAGATCTGTGCAATCTACTCCTAGAACAATGCGAGATCTGTGCAATCTACTCCTAGAACAATGCGAGATCTGTGCAATCTACTTCTAGAACAATGCGAGATCTGTGCAATCTACTCCTAGAACAATGCGAGATCTGTGCAATCTACTCCTAGAACAATGCGAGATCTGTGCAATCTACTCCTAGAACAATGCGAGATCTGTGCAATCTACTCCTAGAACAATGCGAGATCTGTGCAATCTACTCCTAGAACAATGCGAGATCTGTGCAATCTACTCCTAGAACAATGCGAGATCTGTGCAATCTACTCCTAGAACAATGCGAGATCTGTGCAATCTACTTCTAGAACAATCTGAGATCTGTGCAATCTACTCCTAGAACAATGCGAGATCTGTGCAATCTACTCCTAGAACAATGCGAGATCTGTGCAATCTACTCCTAGAACAATGCGAGATCTGTGCAATCTACTCCTAGAACAATGCGAGATCTGTGCAATCTACTCCTAGAACAATGCGAGATCTGTGCAATCTACTCCTAGAACAATGCGAGATCTGTGCAATCTACTCCTAGAACAATGCGAGATCTGTGCAATCTACTCCTAGAACAATGCGAGATCTGTGCAATCTACTCCTAGAACAATGCGAGATCTGTGCAATCTACTCCTAGAACAATGCGAGATCTGTGCAATCTACTCCTAGAACAATGCGAGATCTGTGCAATCTACTTCTAGAACAATGCGAGATCTGTGCAATCTACTCCTAGAACAATGCGAGATCTGTGCAATCTACTTCTAGAACAATCTGAGATCTGTGCAATCTACTCCTAGAACAATGCGAGATCTGTGCAATCTACTTCTAGAACAATGCGAGATCTGTGCAATCTACTTCTAGAACAATCAGAGATCTGTGCAATCTACTCCTAGAACAATGCGAGATCTGTGCAATCTACTCCTAGAACAATGTGAGATCTGTGCAATCTACTCCTAGAACAATGCGAGATCTGTGCAATCTACTCCTAGAACAATGCGAGATCTGTGCAATCTACTCCTAGAACAATGTGAGATCTGTGCAATCTACTCCTAGAACAATGCGAGATCTGTGCAATCTACTCCTAGAACAATCAGAGATCTGTGCAATCTACTCCTAGAACAATCAGAGATCTGTGCAATCTACTCCTAGAACAATGCGAGATCTGTGCAATCTACTCCTAGAACAATGCGAGATCTGTGCAATCTACTCCTAGAACAATGCGAGATCTGTGCAATCTACTCCTAGAACAATGCGAGATCTGTGCAATCTACTCCTAGAACAATGCGAGATCTGTGCAATCTACTCCTAGAACAATCTGAGATCTGTGCAATCTACTCCTAGAACAATGCGAGATCTGTGCAATCTACTCCTAGAACAATGCGAGATCTGTGCAATCTACTCCTAGAACAATCTGAGATCTGTGCAATCTACTCATAGAACAATGCGAGATCTGTGCAATCTACTCCTAGAACAATGCGAGATCTGTGCAATCTACTCCTAGAACAATGCGAGATCTGTGCAATCTACTCCTAGAACAATCTGATATCTGTGCAATCTACTCCTAGAACAATCAGAGATCTGTGCAATCTACTCCTAGAACAATCAGAGATCTGTGCAATCTACTCCTAGAACAATGCGAGATCTGTGCAATCTACTCCTAGAACAATCTGATATCTGTGCAATCTACTCATAGAACAATCTGATATCTGTGCAATCTACTCCTAGAACAATGTGAGATCTGTGCAATCTACTCCTAGAACAATCAGAGATCTGTGCAATCTACTCCTAGAACAATCTGAGATCTGTCCAATCAGCTCGGACACTCTTCACCCCCCATAAAGTTCCTATGTTGGGGCCCGTCTGGGCTCCGCACTCACCTGGCGCTCCTCGGAGGGGGGGATGCCCGGCTCTCGTCGCTGCTCCCCGGTCAGGTGATGTCACATCCCGGAGATGTCCCCGTACGGGGAAGTTATAAGAAGTCCCGGGTGGGGGCGCTATGCCATGTCCGGGGGGGGGGGGGGACCCTGTGCGGAGCTCACTGCCCCGATCCTACCGGCTATACAGCTGGGCTGCGCTGCTCAGCGGCCGGGGGCGCGCCTGCCTCACCGAGAGCGCGCATCAAGCGCAACACCGAGCCAAGCTGTCCGCTGCGCTGCCCTACAGCGCCACCTGTGTGGTCAGAGAGCGTCACTACAAGTGCCAGGTCCGCTGCTGGCATCTGTCTGCCCACTGCGCCCCATCCCCCGATCATCTGACACCCCAAACTCAGACCATTACCATCCCCCGATCCTCTGACACCCCAAACTCAGACCATTACCATCCCCCGATCCTCTGACACCCCAAACTCAGACCATTACCATCCCCCCATCCTCTGACACCCCAAACTCAGACCATTACCATCCCCCGATCCTCTGACACCCCAAACTCAGACCATTACCATCCCCCGATCCTCTGACACCCCAAACTCAGACTATTACCATCCCCCGATCCTCTGACACCCCAAACTTAGACCATTACCATCCCCCGATCCTCTGACTCCCCAAACTCAGACTATTACCATCCCCAATCCTCTGACACCCCAAACTCAGACCATTACCATCCCCCCATCCTCTGATACCCCGAACTCAGACTATTACCATCCCCCAATCCTCTGACACCCCAAACTCAGACCATTACCATCCCCCGATCCTCTGACACCCCAAACTCAGACTATTACCATCCCCCCATCCTCTGACACCCCAAACTCAGACCATTACCATCCCCCCATCCTCTGATACCCCAAACTCAGACTATTATCATCCCCCGATCCTCTGACACCCCAAACTCAGACCATTACCATCCCCCCATCCTCTGATACCCCAAACTCAGACTATTACCATCCCCCGATCATCTGACACCCAAACTCAGACTATTACCATCCCCCGATCCTCTGACACCCCAAACTCAGACTATTACCATCCCCCGATCCTCTGACACCCCAAACTCAGACTATTACCATCCCCCCATCCTCTGACACCCCAAACTCAGACTATTACCATCCCCCGATCCTCTGACACCCCAAACTCAGACTATTACCATCCCCCGATCATCTGACACCCCAAACTCAGACTATTACCATCCCCCGATCCTCTGACACCCCGAACTCAGACTATTACCATCCCCCTATCCTCTGACACCCCAAACTCAGACTATTACCATCCCCTGATCCTCTGACACCCCGAACTCAGACCATTACCACCCCCCCCATCCTCTGATACCCCGAACTCAGACCATTACCATCCCCCGATCCTCTGACACCCCAAACTCAGACTATTACCATCCCCCGATTCTCTGACACCCCAAACTCAGACCATTGCCATCCTCTGACACCCCAAACTTAGACTGATACCATCCCCTGATCCTCTGAAACCCCTCCCTCCTCCACCCAAAATACTATTCTCATCCCCCTTTCCTATTCTCTATTCTCAGCCCTAAACTCTGACTATTCACATCCACCCACTTCACTTTACCCTAAATGCAGACTAGTCCTCACTGCCCCCCCCCCCCCCCCAAATGGTACCCAAATATCAAATTTTAACCCATAACCAAATTCCCACCCTCCTTCACCCTCCAATGTCCACCCTAAATTTTGACTATTCCCCATCCCCTGGGTTCTCCAACACCCCCCACCCACCATTCTTATCCCTAAATCCTGGTTCACTACCACCCTTCCCCCCAACTCTACTCTCCACCCTAAATTCAGACTATTCTCCAACCTCTGGGTTCTCCACCCACCATTCTCAACCCTAAGCTCAGACTATTCCCCATTCCCCAGTTCTGTACCAACCCCCTACCCATGCTCCACTCTCCACCCTAAACTCAGACTATTTCCCAACCCCTGGTTCTCCACCACCCCCCACCCACCGTTCTCAACCTTAAACTAATAATGTTCCCCTTCCCCCAGGTTTTCCACCCCCACCCATTAGTCTCCACCCTAAACTCAGACTATTCCATATCCCCTGGTTCTCCACCCACCATTCTCAACCCTAAACTCAGAATGTTCCCCATCCCCTGGCTTTTCCACCACCAATAACTCACCAGTCTCCACCTTAAACTCAGACTATTCCTCATGCCCTGGGTTCTTCACCACCCCCACCCACCATTTTCATCCCTAAACCCTGGTTCACTACCACCCCACCCCCAACTCTACACTCCATCCTAAACTCAGGCTATTCCCCAACCCCCGGGTTCTCCGCCCACCAGTCTCGGCCCTAAACTCAGACTATTCCCCAGCCAGTTCTCTACCCCCCCATGCTCCACTCTCCACCCTAAACTCAGACTATTCCCCATCCCCCGGTTCTTCACCACCCCCCACCCACCGTTCTCAACCCTAAACTCAGAATGTTCCCCATCCCCCGGTGGTTTTGCACCCTCACCCACCAGTCTCCACCCTAAACTCAGAATGTTCCCCATCCCCTGGGTTCTCCACCACCAATCACTCATCAGTCTCCACCCTAAACTTAGACTATTCCTTATGCCCTGGGTTCTTCACCACCCCCACCCACCACTCTCATCCCTAAACCCTGGTTCACTACCACCCCCCCCCCCCAACTTTACTCTCCACCCTAAACTCAGACTATTCCCCAACCCCTAGGTTCTCCATCCACCATTCTCAACCCTAAACTCTGACTATTCCCCATTCCCAAAATCTCTACCATCCCCCCCCCCCCATACTCCACTCTCCACCCTAAACTCAGACTATTCCACAACCCCTGGGTTCTCTACAACCCCCTCCCCAACCTCCAGTCAACACTAAACTCAGAATGTTATCCATCCTGGGTGGTTCACCAGTCATCAGCAGGTGGAATTAAGGGGGGCAGCGGGGGATGTAGGCATCCATTCCAACTGCACTTTTAGATAAATGAAAGAAAGAGAAAAATAAAGAAAGAAACAAAAGCTAGGCTATACTGTATACTGTAAATAGAGAGTAGGTAATTATATTAGATCAATAGATATTATTGGATATATATATATATAAAATAGATGCATGTATTATATCATATATAGATTATAGATAATTTGATTAAAGATAGATACTGTAGATACAGTAGACAGAGAGAGAGAGACAGACAGAGAGAGAGAGACAGACAGAGAGAGAGAGAGATAGATAGATAGATAGATAGATAGATAGATAGATAGATAGATAGATAGATAGATAGATAGATAGATAGATAGATAGATAGATCTGAGGTAGATAGACAGACGGATAGACAGACAGACAGACAGACAGAGAGAGACAGACAGAGAGAGAGAGATAGATAGATAGATAGATAGATAGATAGATAGATAGATAGATAGATAGATAGATGATAGATAGATAGATAGATAGATGATAGATAGAGTACCCCCGTTGTCCTGGCACAGCGGAGTGCTGAGCACAGAGGAGAGGTCTCCCGTAGAACATTGTGACGCTGTGTCTATAATACTCCACCTTCTAGTCTGGATTGTTTATACAGTCTGAATATGGCAATCGGCAAATTATAGTTATTAAATCCATTCACAAAGAGTAAGCAGCGGACGCCGCGGTCAGACTGCCGGTTCAGTGTGTGATGATTTGTATTTGTGTATTTGTGTGTGTCAGTCTGTTTATTAATATATATTTTTTAGAATATATCTAAAGCCATTACTGTTTTTTTTTGGATAAAATAGTCCATTAAGTTTTTATTTTTTGTAATCTTTTCCCCATTGGGAAGATTTTCCCCCACTTCCTGTGCCACTGACACACCAGGAAGTAAGAGGAAATCTCTCCAAAGTAAAGGGAATCCCTTCTTAGGGAGCTGGCACAACAGCAAGTGGTCCCATTGGAAGAGGTTCCCTCTATTCCGGTTCTGGATGGACGAAACCCACCTGACCAGGTCCTCCTCGTGTCCACTTCTCAGCCTATCGGCGCAGGACCTGTCACACTGTTGGAAATCAGATCAGCTCCATTCTGTTATCCAGCCTACTCTCAGATCATTGCCTGTGTCAGTTTCTCTAAATTTGCTTCATGCTATTCAGCCTACTTCCCTCCATTGATTCCCATGTTCTGATCTGGCTTTGTTTACTGGTTATCTGAGTCCACTGTCTGACTTAGCCTCTTGCTTTGTTCCTTGTTATCCAATTCTACAGCCTGCCCTGACCTCTGGCTTTGCTCCTTGTCATCCAAGTCCACAGCCTGCCCTACCTCTGGCTTTGCTTCTGATATCCAAGCCCATAGCCTGCCTTGACTTCTGGCATGGTTCCTTGTCATCCAAGTCTATTGCCTGCCCTGACCTCTGGCTTTGTTCCTGATTATCCAAGTTCATAGCCTGCCTTGACCTCTGGCTTTGCTCCTTGTTATCCAAGTCTATAGCCTGAGCTGACCTCTGGCTTTGCTTCTGATTATCCAAGCCCATAGCCTGCCTTGACCTCTGGCTTTGCTCCTTGTTATCCCAGTCCATAGCCTGTCCTGACCTCTGGCTTTGTTCCTGGTTATCCAAGCCCATAGCCTGCCCTGACCTCTGGCTTTGCTCCTTGTTATCCATGTCTACAGCCTACCCTTACCTCTGGCTTTGTTCCTGGTTATCCAAGTCTACTTCTTGCCTTGACCCTTGGCTTCATTCCTAGTTATGTGAATCTGAAGGCTGACTTGACCTCTGGTTTTGTTTCTGGTTATCTGTGTCTGCAGCCTGCCCTGAGCTCTGGCTTTGTTCCTTATTATTTCAGTCCACGGCCTGCCCTGACCTCTGGCTTTGTTTCTGGTTATAAGAACCTGCAGCCAGCCTTGACCTCTGGCTTTAATCCTTAGTACTCTTAGTACTTAGTACCGCTGGCTTTGTTTTTGATTATCTGTGTCTACAGCCTGCCCTGACCTCTGGCTTTGTTCCTTATTATTCCAGTCCGCTGCCTGCCCTGACCTCTGGCTTTGTTCCTTATTATTCCAGTCCGCTGCCTGCCCTGACCTCTGGCTTTGTGAACATAAGGAATCCGAAATAATGAATGCCACATCTAAACAAATGGAACAGAGCAAATTAATAATAAATAATAATAAAACGTTTTAATTATTATTGTTATTTATTATTATTAATTTGTTCTGTTCCATTTGTTTAGATGCTGCATTCATTATTTCCCATAATTCGTAACTTCAGAAAAATGTGTATTTGTTACGTTCACTAACAGCCAAATTATTTCAGATTTTCGAATTTTCGGGTTTTCGAATTTTATGTCTTTTGAATTTTTGTATCTTCATTATTTTTTTCAGATTTTCGAACTTCCAAATTTTAGAATGTTCGATTTAGAATAATTTTATCATTTCGAATTTACAGATGTTCCAATTTCGAATTTGCAAATTTCCGAATTTTTCAGATTTTCGAATTTTCAAATATTCGAATTTCCGAATATTCTGAAAAATTCAGAAATTTGAAAATTCAGTTTATATTATATATACAGTATTTGTTACTGCTGACTTAAATGTATTTATTTTTTCAAACTGGAACTCCTCTTTAAATGCCACAAGTGTTTTTTTATTTATTATTATTATTATTATTATTATTATTATTATTTATTTTTACACCACTGCTATTCCTTTATTTTGGCTTTTGAAATTTATCAGCACAGAAATTTAGAAATTGGATAAAAGGTTTAGCACTGGAAAACACTTTTTGAAAGATACAAAGTACATTTTATATACAACTGTATACAAAATGAGGGACAAATGAGGAGGGAAGAGGGGCATTGCTCCAAATCAGGGACAGTTGGGAGCTATGCAGTACTTGTTTCTGCCACTAGGTGTCCTCAGTCTGATGGTCAGCCTGTGACTGGACAGTGAAAGGTGAAGTAGCACAGTGATGAAGAAACTTGTTTTTTTTTTACATATTTTTATGCTGACTTTAATTTTGTTTTTATTTTCAAACTAGAACTCCTCTTTAAATACCACAAGTGTTTTATTTTTATTTTTTATTTATTTTTTACACCACTACTATTCCTTTATATTGGCTTTTGAAATTTACAAATGCAGCAATTTAGAGTTTGGATGGAAGGTTTAGCACTGAGAAACACTTTTTGAAAGATAAAAAATGCATTTTATATACAACTAAATAGATCAGACCAACATGAAGGACAAATGAGGAGAGAAAAGGGACAGAGGGACTTTGTTCCAAATCCGGGACAGTTGGGAGCTATGCAGCAGATCGATCTCTACAAACTGAACAGTGCCTAAGGGCTCTTTCACACGGGGCGGATCAGTAATGATCCGCCCCGTGCACCTCCGTTTGCTCAGCGGGGATCGCTCCATTGATCTCCGCTGAGCTGCCGGAAGACTGGGCGGTCCCCGCACACTGTGCAGGGACCGCTCTGTCAGATCTCCGCTTTCCCCTATGGGGAATCGGATGAACACGGACCGTCTGTCCTTGTTCATCCGATCCGATCCGCCAGACGGAAGGAAAAGTAGGTTTTTCCTCCAGCATACTTTGGCAGATCGGAGCGGGTCGGATGTCAGCGGACATGTCTCCGCTGATATCCGCGGCTCCATAGAGGAGCACGGAGCGTCCATTCAGGTCCACAAAAAAAACTGGCAGGCGGATCTGAACGGACGCTCCGTGTGAAAGACACCCTAAATCTGTAGAGCAACTGAGCATGTGCAGAGCAGGGTGAGACAGTGTATTACTGGACTGTACACAGTATAGGCACTTATGTTTAAAATTTTACATATCTTTACCTACAAAAGGGGCCAGCCTGAAAGGGGTTGTAAATGAATTTTTTTTTTCCCTACATATCTTCCTTTACCTTAGTGCAGTCCTCCTTCACTTACCTCATCCTTCCATTTTGCTTTTAAATGTCCTTCTTTCTTCTGAGAAATCCTCACTTCCTGTTCTTCTGTCTGTGACTCCACACAGTAATGCAAGGCTTTCTCCCTGGTGTGGAAAAAGGCTCTTGAGGGGGGAGGGGGCGAGCAGGAATGTCAGGATACTCTCTACTTTGCAGATAAAGGCGCTGTGTGTTAGTGGGCGTCCTGACACTCCTGCTCGCCCCCCTCAAGAGGCTTTCTCCACACCAGGGAGAACGCCTTGCATTACTGTGTGGAGTTACAGACAGAAGAACAGGAAGTGAGGATTTCTCAGAAGAAATAAGGACATTTAAAAGCAAAAATGGAAGGATGAGGTAAGTGAAGGAGGACTGCACTAAGGTAAAGGAAGCTATTTAGGAAATGTTTTCCTTTACAACCCCTTTAAATCATCTAGCAGGACTTAAAGGAACACTAAAGGTTAGTTTTTTATTAGATCAATTGATTGCTGTAAGCTAGAGCATTTAAATATCACTTACCTAGTTTTTCCTTTTGACCTCCAAAATACAGTAATCCAGGTTTGAAAATGCCATTTCCCGTCTCTCCTCCTCTTGCTTTCCACCAGCATCTGAGCCGTTTGGCATGGTGGAAAGCAGAATGTGCTCACCCCCTCCCTATAACTACAGATATGCGTAAAGATGCTCTCATATCCCTCATAGGCATGGAGGCTAAGCCTAATGGGAACTGTAGTTCCCATTAGACTGTGATGTAGCAAGAATGAATGCGCACCGCAAACCAGGAAGTCAGTGAGAATAATGATTCAGGAGTGATGGAGGTGAATAAAACAGCTCAATTTCAACAGGTATCAAACAAGTTATAATGCAAAACATAACTTATTACTTTATCAGCTACTGTCAGACTTTAATTTAAGAGGAAAATATTTTTGTTTTTACAACCCCTTTAATTTTTACGACTAAAGTTCCACTTTAAGGTGAGGTTAGTTGAATAAAGTTAATAATTCAGGCACAGTTGGGAGCTATGCAGTACTTTTTTCTGCCACTAGGTGTCCTCGGTCTGATGGTCAGCCTGTGACTGGACAGTGAAAGGTGAAGTAGCACAACGATGAGCTCTTTTCTCAGCCACTCTGTTTTCTACTCCTATCAGCACGTGAACTGATCGGCTGCTGCTTCTTGCTCTCACACTCCAGCCCTTCTTTACAGGCTCTGCGAGAAGTTTTAGGGACTTCATAATGTCAGGGCTGCATTATGTTGCATCTTTTATATCGGTACGGAGTTTAGCTTTAAAAAATAAAATCCTGACACTTTTCCATATACATCCACTTCATTTATATTTAGCTGCCGTTTGATAAATCCATCCAAAGCCAATTATATGACGTTTCCGGGGTTAGCGCTGTTGCGATCCCCCCACCACTTCCAGCTGACAATCCTCTCCGGACAGCGCGACTGAGAGACGCCTCCGGCAAGACTCAGAATATCGCTCCCAGCTGGATTGCCGGAGCTCCAAGCCGAAGCCTCAACCCCTTCCCATTGTCTCCGATGGGATTCATCTCCCACCATAGCAACCCTCCCCTCCTCCCTCCTTCATACACCATCTGCGGGGAGAAGAGCTCGCAGCAATCCGCTCTGACAGCTCTTCCAGCACCGCAATCCACGGGCTCGATGACATCACAATGGACCGTCTTCCAGGACCGGCTCAGTGATCTACGCCTGTCAAATGAGCGCTCCAGGGAAGGACTCCTCCAGGGACGGAGCGCTGAATCTTCTGGTGGTTGCTGGAGGGGATTCTGGGAACAAAGGGAAAAAAATAATAAAAATAATGAGGCGTATGAGAAAGGTGGTGCTAAAAATGGGGGGTCGGTGCCACGGCCGCTGACTCGCGCCGCTAATTAGTAGCCTGCCCGAGTTTCTATCAGCGGGAATGTATTACAAGCATCGGGAATTAAAGCCCAACACCGGGGATAAAACGTTTATATGTTGTTTTAAGTCAGGGGGTCTCAAACTGGCGGCCCTCCAGCTGTCGCAGAACTACAAGTCCCATCATGCCTTTTCCTGAGGGAGTCATGATTGTAACTGTTAGCTTTGCAAAGCCTCATGGGACTTGTAGTTTTGCAACAGCTGGAGGGCCACCAGTTTCAGATGCCTGTTAATAATTTAAACAGAGGAAGGGCTGTAGCCAGGCCCGGACTGGCCATAGGGCATACCGGGCAAATGCCCAGTGGGCCGCATGTCACGTCTCCCCCCCCCCCCAGTGTAACATGCAGGAGGTCCAGAACTGTTAGGGGGCTGTGTAATGTAAAGGGGTCCAGAGGTGCATCGTGCTCTGTAATGTAAAGAGGTCCAGAGGTGTAGGGTGCTGTGTAATGTCAAGGGGTCCAGAGGTACAGGGTGCTGTGTAATGTAAAAGGGTACAGAGGTGCAGGGTGATGTGTAATGTAAAGGGGTCCAGAGGTGCAGGGTGATGTGTAATGTAAAGGGGTCCAGAGGTGCAGAGTGCTGTGTAATGTAAAGGGGCCCAGAGGTGCAGGGTGTTGTGTAATTTAAAGGGGTCCAAAGGTGTAGGGTGCTGTGTAATGTAAAGGGGTCCAGAGGTGCAGGGTGATGTGTAATGTAAAGGGGTCCAGAGGTGCAGAGTGCTGTGTAATGTAAAGGGGCCCAGAGGTGCAGGGTGTTGTGTAATTTAAAGGGGTCCAAATGTGTAGGGTGCTGTGTAATGAAAGGGGTCCAGAGGTGCAGGGTGCTGTGTAATGTAAAGGGGTCCAGAGGTGCAGGGTGCTGTGTAATTTAAAGGGGTCCAGGGTGCTGTGTAATGTAAAGGGGTCCAGAGGTGCAGGGTGCTGTGTAATGTAAAGGGGTCCAGAGTTGCAGGGTGCTGTGTAATGTAAAGGGGCCCAGAGGTGCGGTGCTATGTAATGTACAGGGGCCCAGAGCTGCAGGGTGCTGTGTAATGTACAGGGGCCCAGAGGTGCAGGGTGCTGTGTAATGTACAGGGGCCCAGAGGTGCAGGGTGCTGTGTAATGTAAAGGGGTCCAGACGTGCAGGGTGCTGTGTAACGTAAAGGGGTCCAGAGGTGCAGGGTGATGTGTAATGTAAAGGGGTCCAGAGGTGCAGGGTGCTATGTAATGTAAAGGGGTCCAGAGGTGCAGGGTGCTGTGTAATGTAAAGGGGTCCAGAGGTGCAGGGTGCTGTGTAATGTAAAGGGGTCCAGAGGTGCAGGGTGCTATGTAATGTAAAGGGGTCCAGAGGTGCAGGATGCTGTGTAATGTACAGGGGCCCAGAGGTGCAGGGTGCTGTGTAATGTACAGGAGCCCAGAGGTGTAGGGTGCTGTGTAATGTAAAGGGGTCCAGACGTGCAGGGTGCTGTGTAACGTAAAGGGGTCCAGAGGTGCAGGGTGATGTGTAATGTAAAGGGGTCCAGAGGTGCAG
Source organism: Rana kukunoris (assembly GCA_029574335.1). Taxonomy (NCBI): domain Eukaryota; kingdom Metazoa; phylum Chordata; class Amphibia; order Anura; family Ranidae; genus Rana; species Rana kukunoris. Next base: position 316,886,851 of record CM056059.1, read on the forward strand.
GGTGCTGTGTAATGTAAAGGGGTCCAGAGGTGCAGGGTGCTATGTAATGTAAAGGGGTCCAGAGGTGCAGGGTGCTGTGTAATATAAAGGGGTCCAGAGGTGCAGGGTGCTGTGTAATGTAAAGGGGTCCAGAGGTGCAGGGTGCTATGTAATGTAAAGGGGTCCAGAGGTGCAGGGTGCTGTGTAATATAAAGGGGTCCAGAGGTGCAGGGTGCTGTGTAATGTAAAGGGGTCCAGAGGTGCAGGGTGCTGTGTAATGTAAAGGGGTCCAGAGGTGCAGGGTGCTGTGTAATGTAAAGGGGTCCAGAGGTGTAGGGTGCTGTGTAATGTAAAGGGGTCCAGAGGTACAAGGTGCTGGAACCCCACATCCAATCATTAACCGCTGCCACGAAGCGCCGCTGCCGCATATTGTATGCTCAGCCTTACACTTTTCTGTTCAAATTGCAACGGATTTATTCTGAACACTCACTAAATGTAACTTTCCTCTTTACTGGTAAATGCTCCGCTGCGTTCCCGGGGGACCGGAGTCGCCCCGCCCACTTGTATTCTCCTATCTCTCTGGACGCCTCGTTTTAATGGCGTTCTGTGAAATGATCCACAAATATCGAAGAGAACCGCGCTAATGTCTAACATGTATTTTTCCCCCCGGCGGGGTATGTGCATGGAGAACCTCGCAGCGCCCCAATGAGTAATTTGCCCGCCATTGGCTGATTGGCGACCACGACTGGACCAAATTAGTCCTGTCAATCCGCCGCGGCGTTCGGCTTCCCGGTGCTTCGCAGACGGGATCTCGAGGAGATTGCGCCGTTTACTTTGTGAGTCAGCTCACTAATAGGTTCATTATTACTCCAGCCTTGTCGGGGGAACAGAAACGCGCGTTTTCGCTGTTCCCCGCCAACCGCAGCGCTAATGATGGAGAGAACGTTTGATAAAAGTTTAGGGAAGGTGAAAGGTCGCCTTCAATCGAGCTGAATGCGGCTTCGGATATAAACGGGGAACGCCGCCGATTTGTTTTGCATCTCGCCATTGTTTGAGCATCTAGTGAGGTTTATGCGTACCGCGCCTTAATTGCGTGCGGTCACGGCGACCCGGAGCTGCAGCCGAGGATGAGGGGATCAAAGGTGGGCCAAGTATTAAACCTAAAAGCAAACATTTATTATATTGCTGCTTAACAATGCTTAGATGCAGGAATTATGGGGCCCCTTACACAGCTTCAGGCCTCCTGGAGCAGAGAACTGGGGGGGGGGGGGGGTGCTACTGCCTCAGAATGAGAAGCGTGGGGGGTGGGGGGTGCCACTGCTAATTGAGAAAATTGAGAAGCGGGAGGGCCTTGAATTGAGAAAGCGGGGGGGGGGGGGGGGGGTGCCATGAATTTGGGGGGTTGGCCTGGGGACCTCTGAGCCCTTTAATAAAAATAAAAAATAAATAATAATACAAATAAAAAAGGGGGGTTGCCATCGGGGGCCCTGGGGACCTCTGGTACCTTTAATAAAAACAAAACAAAAAAATATAAAAAAAAGGGGGGGTTGCCATTCGGGCCCCTTACAGGTGTACTGCCTGCACCCCCCTGACGGCGGCCCTACTTAGATGTGACGGCTGCATTCGTTTTAGGCTTCTCTTCTTTATATTCACCTGGTTATCTAACCAGCAGGTCTGTTCTTCAAAAGCTCCCCAGCAGAATGTATCAGTTACAGAGATGAGACAAACCATTTAACACCGGGAGGGGTGCTTACAATGATCTATGATTTGTTCAAGTAAATTCTTTATCCCAAAAGGAAAAAAAAAAACAGTTTGCTGAAACTGCGCATGAAGGGTGAGCCGGAGTGTGGCTTCAATTTGTTAGTGTATCTAAATCTGCTAAAACTCCCCTCCCCCCCCAGACTGGCAATGCTGCTGCCTGCTGTGCTTCCTGTGCAGTGGTGGCTGGTGCTCAATTTTTGGGGGAGGGGGGCGTCGTCCGCAGCCACTGCCAACCCGTCATCTCTCGATCGTCCAGCACTACTTACCCCACCCAGGTCACAGGCAGCATCCTCCCTGTTTCTACTCTATGGAAGCTTCATGGGCGGAATGGGAAGCTTCACGGGCAGCATGGGTGGCTTCATAGGCAGCTTCATGGGTGGCATGGGTGGCTTCATAGGCAGCTTCATGGGTGGCATGGGCAGCTTCATGGGTGGCATGGGTGGTTTCAATGGCGGTAATAGCAGCTTCACAGGGTGGCTTCATGAGCAGCTTCATGGGTGGCATGAGTTACTTCATGGGTGGCATAGGCGGCATCATGGGCTGCATGGGTGGCTTCATGGGCAGTTTCACGGGTGTCATGGGTGGCTTCACGGGCGGCTTCATGGGTGGCATGAGTGGCTTCACGGGTGGCATTGGTGGCTTCACGGGCAGCTTCATGGGTGGCATGAGTGGCTTCACGGGCGGCATTCGTGGCTTCACGGGCCGCAAGTGGCTTCACAGATGGAATGGGTGGCTTCACAGGTGGCTTCATGGATGGTATAAGTGGCTTCATGGGTGGCATGGGTGGCTTCATGGGCAGATTCACAGGCGGCAATAGGGGCTTCACGGGTGGCATTGGTGGCTTCATGGGTGGCAATAGTGGCTTTACAGGTGGCATGGGTGGCTTCAAGGGCGGCTTCATGGGTGACATGAGTGGCTTCATGGGCAGCATGGGTGGCTTCATGGGAGGCTTCACGGGTGGCATGGGTGGCTTATACAAAAGAATAGAATAGAAAAAATATTACCATCTTCCAAAAAATTTATTTCGAATAGAATAAATTTGAATAGAATAGAATAGACAATAGAAAATAATAAAATAGAATAGAAAAACTCAAATCATAACCGTTTTCTGAAATTTGAATATAATACATTTGAAACAGAATAGAATAGAAAATAAAATAATAGAATATAATAGAAAACAACAGAATAGAATAGAATAGACAATAGAAAAGAAAAGAATACAACAGAAAGACTCAAATAATATAACCAATTTGAATATAATACATTTGAAATAGAATAGAATCTAAGGCCCTGTACACACGATCAGACATGTCGGATGAGACTTGTCTGACGGACCGTTTTCATCAGACAACTCTAAACTTGTACAGACCATCGGACCAAAATCCCCTCGGACCAGAACGCGGTGACGTAGAACAAGCATGCGTCGACTTGATTCTGAGCATGCGCGGGATTTTGGTCCGATGCTTTTGTGTACTAACCATCGAACCTGTCCGACAGACAGGTTTCCATCACACAGGCTTTAAAGCGAGTTTTAAAACTTTGGTCCGATGGAAAACGGTCCGATGGGCCGTACACACCTTCGAACTGGTCCGATGAAACCGGTCTGCAGACCAGTTTCATCGGACATATCCGATCGTGTGTACGCGGCCTAATAGAAACAAATTGAACAGAGTAGAAAATACTAGAATAGAAGAAGAATAGAATGGAATAGAAAGAAAATAACCATCTTCCAAAATTAGAATTTTGCATAGAATAAATTTGATTTTGAATGGAATTAGATTCAAATAAATTTTGATTCGAATTTCAATGGAATTAGAAAAATTAGAATAGATTTGAATAAAGGAATTTCCAAAACAAATTTAACTAAACAGATTTTTGTAAATAAAGAATTGAAACTAAACAAATATTTTGGTTCTGCACATGTGTACTCTCTGTGGGTAAGCAGTAGGGATGAGCAGAACACCCCTGGGTTCGGTTCTCACCAGAACCTGCGAACAGACCAGAAGATTGTGTAAACTTTAGAACCCTGTTAAAGTCTATGGGACTCGAACGTTTGAAATCTAAAGTACTAATTTTAAAGGCTAATATGCAAGTTATTGTCCTAAAAAGTGTTTGGGGACCCGGGTCCTGCCCCAGGGGACATGTATCAATGCAAAAAAAGTTTTAAAAAACTCCCGTTTTTTCAGGAGCAGTGTTTTTAATAATGCAGTGAAACAATAAAATTGAAATATTCCTTTAAATTTTGTACCTAGGGGGTGTATAGTATGCCTGTAAAGTAGCGCTTGTTTCCTGTGCTTAGAACTGTCCCTGCAGAAAATGTAATTTCTGAAGGAAAAGGGTCATTTAAAATCACTTGCGGCTATAATGAATTGTCAGACACCAGCAATACAGAGAAAAGTCATTCATAAAAAAAGAATGTGTGGGGGTCCCCCCAAATTCAATTACCAGGCCCTTCGGGTCTGGTATGGATATTAAGGGGAACCCTGCGTCAACCCTGGACCCCCACACATTTTTTTTTTTTATGAATGACTTTTCTCTGTATTGCCGGGAGCCAACAATTCATTATAGCCGCGAGTGATTTTAAATTACTTATTTTCCTTCAGAAATAACACTTTGTGCAGGGACAGTTCTAAGCATACTATACACCCCCCCCCCCCCCAGGTACGAAATTTAAAGGAATATTTCACTTTTATTTTTTTTGCATTGATACATGTCACCTGGGACAGGACCCGGGTCCCCAAACACTTTTTAGGACTATATTAGGACTTTTTAGGACTATGCGTATTAGCCTTTAAAATTAGCACTTTAGATTTCAAACGTTCGAGTCCCATAGACTTTAACAGGGTTCTAAAGTTCACACGATCTTGCCGCGAACACCCCAAATAGTTTGCTGTTCGGCGAACAGGCAATGTTCGAGTCGAACATGAGTTCCACTCGAACTCGAAGCTCATCCCTAGTAAGCAGTGGTCTCTCTGCAGAGTTCAGAGCTCTGCAGTCAGGATTTATCACATTGTGTATCCTTGGATTCAAATGCTTGGTACTTTTTACGCTTCTTTGCGTGTCTGGAAAGTGCGCAATTTTGAATGCGTTCCGATGCGCATAGATGAGACCCGAGCCTAAGGAGTTTGGTCTTCCCCTCGGCCCGGCCCTGGATACCTCCCTCCTCCGGGATGAACAGGCTGCACATTCTTACGTCTCAAGCTGTCTAAACATCTGCTAGTTGGTGAAATGGCCACTAACAGGACGCCTTATTTTTTTACGGGTGGTGATAAGAGATATAGACGCCGTTTTATGTTGTATAATAGGTAAGAGGCAGATAAGTGTAATAGCATTAGAGGCGCCACACACGTCTCCATTAACGCGGCGCTGGAAAGCAGATGTGTTCTACGGGAACAAAGGCCCGTCTCTTCCAAATGAATGCAAATCTAATGAAGGCGCCGGCCCCCCGGGAGAGGGGTGGCAGGTGCTGAAATGGAAGGAACATCCTTATTTATTTAACACGTCCCCCCGTCACATGATCCCCCCCTCTCCACTCAGATTCCTCTCCGGAGGTCCCAGATGCTGAAAGTGAGAAAAAAAAGGAAAATCAAATTACGTTTCAGTTTTATTGCTGCTGATTGCTGTAATTAATTCCACGTCTGTACGATGACAGCGCTTCATATTCCAACCCTCCCTCCACGTCTGTACGGTGACAGCGCTCCATATTCCAATCCTCCCTCCGCATACAGGGGATGATATTGTGTTCTGTACATTTCATCTGTCTATTCGTGTCTTATCCAATACATTCATCTGTAAATCACTATCTATCTATCTATCTATCTATCTATCTATCTATCTATCTATCTATCTATCTATCTATCTATCTATCTATCTATCGGCCAGATTCAGGTAGATGGGAGTTTCTTTACTCCAGAGTAACGCATCTCATTTACGTTACTCTGCCGAAATTTTAGGAGCAAGTGCTGTTATTCATGAAGCACTTGCTCCTAAAGTTGCGGCAGCGTATCGAAAATGAGCCGGCGGAATTCAAATTGGGCGGGTACGGGGCATGTATTATTTAAACTAAGCGCAATCCCGCGGCGAACTAACTGCTCATGCGTCGAGTGTCAATGCATCCCAGTGCGCATGCTCCAAATTCTGTCAGTGAACGTCAATGACGTCACATCCCCATTCATGAACTTTTTACGCAAGCGACGCGATTTTTTTTTTTTCCCGACGCGATGACGACGGCTATACCTAACATAGGATACTCCACTAGGGGGCTGCTTTATCTATACGCCGCGTATCGCTTCCGGAAACGTCGTAAAGTCACTGCATCGCGCCCGAATTCGCTCGTGAATTGCAGATTCCCGCTCATTAACATATTTTTTGAGCGTAAATCGGCGGGAACGCCCCCGGCGCCATTTTTAAGTTGAAGTAACGATGCGATGGCGAAATTCATTTACGCTGCTCGCATCGGATCTCCAACCCGGCGTTTCTTGTTTTCTGGTTACAGAAAACAAAAACGCCGGCTTAAAGCGACAGTTAGGCTGGAGTATCACTGATACTCCAGCGTAACTCTACCTGAATCTGGCCCTATCTATCCAAAGATACTCTACTACAGATATTCCCTTTCTTCCTTCTTCCCTTCCTTCTTCACTTTCTTCCTCCTTTCCCTTCTCTTCTTCCTTCTTCCCTCCCTTTTATCCTTTTTTCATTTCAGCTTTCCTTTCTCTCTTCTTTCCTTATCTTTTTCTTCCTTCTTCCCCCCCCCCTTTCTCTCTCTCTTCTTTCTTTCCTTCCTTTCTTCCTCTCTTCATCCCTTCTTTCCTCCCCTTTTCCTTCCTTTTCCTTCCAGAGACTTTTGAGGGATGTGGGATGAACCTGTGCCAGCGGCACTAAGGACTCTTAGGTCTAAGGTCACCCTGTGCCCCTTTTGGGCATGTGGTGGCTGATAAAAAATAATTTATGTATTGCAGGATATCTTGAGATATTACAAATTGTTGGTTAATGTTGACCCACACCAGGTCAATAGACTCCTAAGATATTCCATTCTCCATTGTGTAAGGCTGTAGAGGTGTTAATTCAGGTCTGCTCCTAAGACCTTTCCTTTGTGTAATGCTAATGACACTGTTAAGATGTGGAATGGAACTTGTCAAGCTGTATGCGGAGACAGGACGTCTGTCTAAAATGTGGAATGTGCCTTCCCAGGTGTAGTAATTAGGTCTTGTTAAAAATGTCAGCCCGGTGCCGAAATGTCTGGATACTGATTAGTAATTAGCCCATCTGAAGGTGTATTGAAGCACCAGTGTGTGATGAGGGGGGTGGAGAGTTTTTTTGTTCCTTGCATGCTTGAACTGTATAAAAAGCTGAGAGTGTACCATTAAAGCGTTCATTCATTTGAAACCAGAGAACGGAGCTTGTCTCGTCTTAATTCTGGGGGAATGGATCGTGTCTGCTGGTTTGTCGGGGTGTCGTATAAGCTGTCTTGGGTGGATGGAAGATCGTAAACGGTGGTGACCGTTACACTCACTTCTTTTCTCCCATCGTTCTTGCTTCCCTTATTTACTTCCTCCGTCATCCCTCCCTCCCTTCTTTCTTTCCTACATTCTTTTCTTCCTCCTTTCGTTCCTCACCTCTTTCTTTCCTTCCTACCTTCTTGTCTTCCATCCTCCCTCTCTTCCTTCCTTTCTTCTTTTGGTTTTCCCTCCCTCCCTTATTATCTCTCGTCTTTCCTACATTCCTTCCTTCTGTCCTTCCTTCATCTCTTCTTTCATTCCTTCCTCCCTTCTTTTCTCCCATCCTTCTTGCTTCCCTTATTTACTTCCTTTCATCTTCCCTCCCTCCCTTCTTTCTCCCTTTCTTCTTTCCTACATTCTTTCCTTCCTTCCTTTCTTTCTTCTTTCATTCCTCACTTCTTTCTTTCCTTCTTACTTTCTTGTCTTCCACCCTTACCTCCCTCCCTCTCTCCCTTCCTTCCTCCCTTCTTTTGGTTTTCCCTCCCTCCCTTATTTCCTTCCTTCTTTCCTACATTCCTTCCTTATGTCCTTCCTTCGTCTATTCTTTCTTTCCTTCCTCCCTTCTTTTCTTCCTTCCTACCTTCTTTCTCCCTTCTTCCCTTCTAACCTTCCTCCCTTCCTTCCGTCTTCCCTCCTTTCTTTCATCTCTTCTTTTCATTCCTTCCTCCCATCTTCCTGTTGTCCCTCTCTCCCTTCTTCCCTTCCTTCCTCCCTCCCTTCTTCCCTTCCTTTGTTAATTTCTTCATTCCTCCCTTGCTTCCTCCTTCACTTCCGTCCTTCCTTCCTTCCCCTTCCTTTGTTCATTCGTTCATTCCTCTCTTCTTTCCTGCCTTACTTGCTTTCTCCTTTACTTCCGTCCTTTCTTTGTTTATTTCTTCATTCCTCTCTTCCTTCCTTGCTTCCTCCTTTACTTCCGTCCTTCCTTACTTCCTTCATTTGTTCATTCCTCTCTTCCTTCCCTCCTCCCTTGCTTTCTCCTTCACTTCCGTACTTCTTTCCTTGCTTCATTCCTCTCTTCCTTCCGCCTTCTTTGCTTCCTCCTTTACTTCTGTCCTTTCTTCCTCCCTTTCTTTGTTCATTCCTTCATTCCTCTCTTCCTTACTTGCTTCCTCCTTCACTTCCGTCCTTCCTTCCTTTGTTCATTTCCTCATTCCTCTCTTTCTTCCTTCCATCCTTGCTTCCTCCTTCACTCCTGTCCTTCCTTCCTCCCTTCCGCTGTTCATTCCTCTCTTCCTTGCCTCCTCCTTTTGCTTTCTCCTTCACTTCTGTCCTTCTTCCTCCCTTTCTTCATTCATTCCTCTCTTCCTTCCTCCCTCCCTTGCTGCCTCCTTTACTTAGGTCTTTCCCTCTCCTCCCTTCCTTCATTTATTCCTCTCTTCCTTACCTTCACCCTTGCTTCCTCCTTCACTTCCGTCCTTCCTTCATTCATTCCTTAATTGCTCTCTTCCTTCCTTCTGTCCTCCTTCACTTCCCACCTTCTTTTCTCCCTTCCTTCCTTCAGTCCTCTCTTCCTTCCCTCCTCCCTTGCTTTCTCCTTCACTTCCGTCCTTCCTTCATTCATTCCTTAATTGCTCTCTTCCTTCCTTCTGTCCTCCTTCACTTCCCACCTTCTTTTCTCCCTTCCTTCCTTCAGTCCTCTCTTCCTTCCCTCCTCCCTTGCTTTCTCCTTCACTTCCGTCCTTTCTCCCTTCCTTCAATCATTCCTTCATTGCTCTCTTCCTTCCTTCCTCCCTCACTTCCGTCCTTCCTTCCTTCCTTTATTCCTCTCTTCCTTCTCTCCTACCTTGCTTCCTCCCTCACTTCCGTACTTCCTTCCTCCCCTTGTTCATTCCTTCATTCCTCTCTTCCTTCCCTCCTCCCTTGCTTCCTCCTTCACTTCCGTCATTCCTTCCTTTGATCTTCCCTTCCTCCCTCCCCTTCCTTCCTTCCTTTCCTTGATGCCTCCATCTATACCAGTCTTTGGCTCCTGATTACAGCACAAGGTTATTATTTTTTATATCTGGTTACATTAAACATTCTTGATTAGTGCGCACAATACATCCGTGAAGAGTGCATCGGGTAATTAATTCTGCATAATAAGCGCGCGATATTCCTCTGATCCTTTGATTGGGGTCACCGGGGGCCAGTAAAACGTCTGCCCTTTCCAGCCGCCGTCCTGTGATATTTCATGAAATACAACACAAAGTGCGGCACATCACAGGCGACGCCGGGAAAGCCGATTATAATTTATAATGAATTCAAAGAGCAACAATGAGGCGGCTGTAAATCTCACATTTAAAAAAGTGACGCCAGCGAGCCGCTAATGGCACCGCAAGAGAAGTATGGAAAACACTCCACCTGAAATCAAACATGGCGGACGTAGAAAACCACAAATATTATTGTTTTATGGAAGCTGCCGCGTCGGGATAAGGGGGGTCTAATGCCGCCGATTCTCCGAGTGGAATTCTTCGGCGTTATTTATTGCTCTTCTTTTTCCCCTGATAGAGTTCTGCAACCTACAGAATAAAGAGAAGCTCTAAATTCCGTCAGCGGCGCTGCCATCTAGTTCAGTCGCCCATCGGTCACAATTATCCCTTCAGTGCGTTTTCCAAGATGGAACTGAGAGGAGCGAATTAAATTCACTCTGATAAGTTCCAGAAACATTTACCCCCAAACAGACGTTTTAAGGTAACTTTTAATTAAAGCTAAACTCCGGGCCAGGGCCGTCTTTAATATTGATTAGACCTTGGGGAAACATATTCTTAGGCCCTCCCAAATCCACTTATCAACTATTTGGGGGCGGTGCAGGGCTCGAGAGGGAGCTGTTTTGGGCCCCACAACAATGACAGCATGAAGGGGAAAAAAAGCCACTGCTTCTGTCAGAGGGATTAGAAGGACATTGGTCCCCTTAGCACCCGCATGAGCTGCTAATCAGTGCTATCTATCAGCGCCCACCAGTGCCACCTACCAGTGCCCATCAGTGCTGCCAATCAGTGCCACCTATTAGTGCACATCAGTGCCACCAATGAGTGCCGCCTATCAGTGCCACCTCTCCGTGTCGTCAGTTCCTCCTGATCAGTCCTTCCTCTTCAGTGCCCATCAGTACAAACTTTCTGTGTCCATCAGTGCCACCTCTCTGTGCCATCAGTGCCTCCTGATCAGTCCTTCCTCATCAGTGCCCACCAGTGCCACCTGTTAGTGCCCATCAGTGCTGCCAATCAGTGCCTCACCATCAGTGCCACCTACCAGTACCACCTATTAGTGCACATCAGTGCCACCTATCAGTGACGCCTATCAGTGCCACCTCTCTGTGCCATCAGTGCCTCCTGATCAGTCCTTCCTCATCAGTGCCCACCAGTGCCACCTGTTAGTGCCCATCAGTGCTGCCAATCAGTGCCTCACCATCAGTGCCACCTACCAGTACCACCTATTAGTGCACATCAGTGCCACCTATCAGTGACGCCTATCAGTGCCACCTCTCTGTGTCGTCAGTGCCCCCTGATCAGTCCTGCCTCATCAGTGCCCATCAATACAACCTATCTGTGCCCATCAGTGCCACCTCTCTGTGCCATCAGTGCCTTCTGATCAGTCCTTCCTCATCAGTGCCATATATCAGTGCCCACCAGTGCCACCTATTAGTTCCCATCAGTGCTGCCAATCAGTGCGGCCTACCAGTGCCACCTATTAGTGCACATCAGTGCCACCTCTCTGTGTCGTCAGTGCCTCCTGATCAGTCCTGCCTCATCAGTGCCCATCAGTACAACCTATCTGTGCCTATCAGTGCCACCTCTCTGTGCCATCAGTGCCTTCTGATCAGTCCTTTCTCATTAGTGCCATCTATCGGTGCCCACCAGTGTCACCTTTTAGTGCCCATCAGTGTGTGACGGAGCTAAATAAATTGTCTATGTTATCTTTCTCTTTTAACCACTCAAATATTACTTTCCTTTCTTTTATTCTTTTATTCATAATATTTTCTTTCATGCTGCGATATGTGTGCATGTATGTATATATATATATATGTGTGTATTTCAGTATTCGTGTGACAAGACAGTGGTATTTTTCTTGACTAAGATATATAGATGAAAAACAAATGTCAATTAACTATTACTCCATGACCCACTCCTCCCCCTCCCACCAAGCAAAGTAATGGCGACTGAAAGCTCGGGAATGCTTGCCTCGTGGCCAGGAAGAGATGCAACAAGAGAAAGACCATGTGAATGAGCCAATCAGATGCACCCATATGTGATGACGTTTGCTTATGTCACTTTGGCTATAAGAGCTGTAACCTGAATAAAGGGTTTCCTGTTGAGAAGGAGCTTTGTACTGACCAGTGTGTGCAGTGTGATCTCTTATACATGCATGTATGCTCACATCATCATGAATTTGGCTCAGCGGCAGAATAGCACATGTATCCTGGAATTGGACCAGGGATAAGTCTATTACAAGTGCTGCCAATCAGGTTTTATTTTTTTCAAAATAGAGCGTCAATTTTGAAAAAAAAATGCAAAATTTTTTACTTTTTGCTATAATAAATATCCCCCAAAAAAGATATAAAAACATTTTTTTTCCCTCAGTTTAGACTGATACGTATTCTTCTTCATATTTTTGGTAAAAAAAAAATCGCAAAAAACGTTTAACGATTGGTTTGCGCAAAATGTATAGCGTTTACAAAATAGGGGATAGTTTTATGGCATTTTTATTAATATTTTTTTTTTTACTACTAATGGCGGCAATCAGCGTTTTTTTTTCGTGACTGCGACATTATGGTGGACACATCGGACAATTTTGACACATTTTTGGGACCATTATCATTTTCACAGCGAAAAGTGCTATAAAAATGCACTGATTACTGTGAAAATGACAATTGCAGTTTAGGTGTTAACCACTAGGGGGCGCTGTAGGGGTTAAGTGTGACCTCATATGTGTTTCTAACTGTAATGGGGCGGAGCTGAACGTGTGACGTCAGTGATCGTCTTTCCCTATATCAGGGAACAGACAATCAATGACAGCGCCACTGTGAAGAACGGGGAAGGTGTTTACACTCGAATCTCCTCATTCCTCAGCTCCGGTGACCGATCGCGGGACTCCGGTGGCGATCGGGTCCGCGGGTCCCGCGGTCACGGAGCTTCGGACCGGTCGCGCGCACGACCCACGGGTGAGCACTTAAAGGGGACGTACCTGTACGTGCCTGTGCCCAGCCGTGCCATTCTGCCGACGTATATCGGCGTTAGGCGGTCCGTAAGTGGTTAAAGTAGCGCAGTGCTAAATAGCAAAAAATGGCCTGGTCATGAAAGGGATAAAACTTTCCGGAGCTAAAGGGGTTAATCAAAACTGGAGATTTAATAAGATTGAAGACAACTTTTGCAATGACATGGTAACGTGTATGTGAGGTTTATTGTTTGAGTTTTTGATTCTCTTTTCTATCACCTTTTTCAAAGCAGCTTGTATTTTGAAAGAACATCCATGGTCTACCTCCACAGGTGCTCTTTAATTTTTCACCTCCAGTATGAAATCTATCTCTCGTTTCGCAAAATTGGATAAGGCGCGGACGCCGTCCGACTGGGCCTGTGTTCTGAAGCGAGATAATGAATATTAGGCAAATCTCGTGGCGTCTGAATCTCGGAAAAGCATCCTGATGGAGCTTCTTCCGGCAGTATTAAAATGCCGATAGATTTGGTCCGCTCGGAGAGGAGAAAAAAAAAAACCTTTGCGGCTCAGTGGAAGGGCTTGAAGTGGAGGCCAATTACCGATGGTGCGCTGCTTCCCCATCACCGCCCCAGCTGCTGCTAAAAGATAATAGAAAGTATAAGTGAAACCATACATCAAGGCCGCGGACGGGAATTTTCCAGCTTATGTAAACATATGTGCATAGTAATTTGCTAGGGCTCATAATGCCTTGACGTGGTTCCATAGGGGCGGCCAATGAATCTAGGAGATGAGGCCCACGCTAACGCTCTTCTGGTTGCATTATACAGTAAAAATCATTATAAGTTGAAGGTGTTTTCCCAGGATGCTTTGCAGGCTTCTGAACACGCTGATGTCTACCTTAAATAAAGATATCCCTGAACTGTATACATCAGCTTTCCTCATCCTCATTACACCAGAGGAACCCTAAAATAATTTTAAAGTCTTAGAGAACCGCTGCCAAAACCTATTTATTAGGGATCAGTGCTCCTTACATTGGTTGTCAGTGGGAAGAATGTCCCTTACATTGGTGATCAGTGAGAAGAATGTCCCTTAAATTGGTGATCAGTGAGAAGAATGTCCCTTACATTGGTTGTCAGTGGTAAGAATGTCCCTTACATTGGTGATCAGTGAGAAGAATGTCTCTTACATTGGTGATCAGTGGTAAGAATGTCCCTTACATTGGTGATCAGTGAGAAGAATGTCTCTTACATTGGTGATCAGTGAGAAGAATGTCTCTTACATTGGTGATCAGTGAGAAGAATGTCCCTTACATTGGTGATCAGTGAGAAGAATGCTCCTTACATTGGTGATCAGTGGGAAGAATGTCCCTTACATTGGTGATCAGTGAGAAGAATGCTCCTTACATTGGTGATCAGTGAGAAGAATGTTCCTTACATTGGTGATCAGTGAGAAGAATGTTCCTTACATTGGTGATCAGTGAGAAGAATGTCCCTTACATTGGTGATCAGTGAGAAGAATGTTCCTTACATTGGTGATCAGTGAGAAGAATGTCCCTTACATTGGTGATCAGTGAGAAGAATGTCCCTTACATTGGTGATCAGTGAGAAGAATGTCCCTTACATTGGTGATCAGTGAGAAGAATGTTCCTTACATTGGTGATCAGTGAGAAGAATGTCCCTTACATTGGTGATCAGTGAGAAGAATGTCCCTTACATTGGTGATCAGTGAGAAGAATGTCCCTTACATTGGTGATCAGTGAGAAGAATGTCCCTTACATTGGTGATCAGTGAGAAGAATGTCCCTTACATTGGTTGTCAGTGGTAAGAATGTCCCTTACATTGGTGATCAGTGAGAAGAATGTCTCTTACATTGGTGATCAGTGAGAAGAATGTTCCTTACATTGGTGATCAGTGGGAAGAATGTCCCTTACATTGGTGATCAGTGAGAAGAATGTCTCTTACATGGGAAGGATGTCCCTTACATTGTGATCAGTGGGAAGTTCCTTACATTGATGTGAGAAGAATGTCCCTTACATTGGTGATCAGTGAGAAGAATGTTTACATTGGTGATCTGAGAAGAATGTCCCTTACATTGGTGATCAGTGAGAAGAATGTCCCTTACATTGGTGATCAGTGAGAAGAATGTCCCTTACATTGGTGATCAGTGAGAAGAATGTCCCTTACATTGGTGATCAGTGAGAAGAATGTCCCTTACATTGGTGATCAGTGAGAAGAATGTCCCTTACATTGGTGATCAGTGAGAAGAATGTCCCTTACATTGGTGATCAGTGAGAAGAATGTCCCTTACATTGGTGATCAGTGGGAAGAATGTTCCTTACATTGGTGATCAGTGAGAAGAATGTCTCTTACATTGGTGATCAGTGGGAAGAATGTCCCTTACATTGGTGATCAGTGAGAAGAATGTCTCTTACATTGGTGATCAGTGGGAAGAATGTCCCTTACATTGGTGATCAGTGGGAAGAATGTCCCTTACATTGGTGATCAGTGGGAAGAATGTCCCTTACATTGGTGATCAGTGAGAAGAATGTCTCTTACATTGGTGATCAGTGGGAAGAATGTCCCTTACATTGGTGATCAGTGAGAAGAATGTCTCTTACATTGGTGATCAGTGGGAAGAATGTCCCTTACATTGGTGATCAGTGAGAAGAATGTCCCTTACATTGGTGATCAGTGAGAAGAATGTCCCTTACATTGGTGATCAGTGAGAAGAATGTCCCTTACATTGGTGATCAGTGAGAAGAATGTCCCTTACATTGGTGATCAGTGAGAAGAATGTCCCTTACATTGGTGATCAGTGGGAAGAATGTTCCATGTATTCCCTGTAAGGTATCAAAGCAACACCCCCCCCCCCCTCAATTGGGGATGAGCAGACGTTATTGGTTCAAAATTACTAATTATATTGAAGAATTTAATCTTGCTCTATGGTTGCTTATATCTCTCCACGTTAACCCGGATCCATAGAAATTAATTAATTATTGATATTAATAGAACTATTAAGATACCTATGGTAAATCAAAGCATCTGCACCTTAAAATGCAACACTTTTGTAAACTCCTGAGGAAGCTCTTTGAGCATGAAGTGGCTGCATATGATCTTTAAATGATATGCTTTGTCTAAATGCTTATTAAGATTTTAAAGAAATTTTGTGTGCTAATAAGATGTATACTTTTTTTATAAAAATGATTTTGTATATGTCCCATTTTTTTCTTAATTGATTCTGTTCTTAGCAAGGGATGTGGTACTTATTAGTGATCCCCCATTGCCCAACCCTATAAATTTCACTTTAAGTACACAAAACCTGAAATTAGGAGAACACTCATAAAAATGTCTAATTGAAGTACAGTTGTATACTTAGATTAAAATCTATTTCCATTGTGGGGCACAGGAGTTTAGATACGGTTGGGTTATACTGCCACCTACATTGTACGCCAGCCCCTGTACAACCCCGCCTCTACCCAGCATGCCTCAATTTTTTTGCTGGTGTCCTCCATGGTTGGACACCTTTTCTTCAGCTCTGCCGAAAACATTTTTTTTTCTGCGGAATTATTAGTTGTTGCCCACCCAGGTGCAAAGAAAGAATGGCAAAATATTTGTATTTGTCGGCTAAGGTTCTCATTAGCAGAAAACTGAGTGATTGGTGATAAACAGGCAATGATGGAGTGCGGCGACTCTCAACATAAATCGGCTGCATTTTTTTTTTGATAACTGCAATCATTTCTATTTCACGACAGCAAATATTTTAAAGCGATTGGCTCCGGTGAACGCAGCCCCGGTTCTGTCATGCCAGGAGTTCCCCGGTAATAGCCTTGCAGAACTGTGTGTACTAAAAATTGTAACAACCCTCACCAAGCCACGGTATTCTGGAAAACAGGAGCTTGTAGAATAATAATAGACCGATAACAAGATACGGGGGAGAGAAAGCGCGCCTTTCATCAGGCAGACGCACAAATACAGGCGGCGCAGTTGACGGCTCGGCGGGATACGAACAATGACGTGATTTTGGCTTTTCGTTCTCCCAAACAAAATCAAATAATTGCATATTATTCAATACAATCAGCGCTCCGGATGACACATCTATTATTATGATGAAAATAAGAAACTCTCCGCTGTGCCGAAACACTTTGCCTAACTTAAAGTGTTATTAAGGCCATTAGGAAACATTAGCGAACGAGAAATACTCTTTGTGGTGTCGACATCATCCCCCTCCAACCTCAATCCGCACATTAGGCTCCCCTCACTCCGCCGTCCTACTCACGTTATAATCCCCGGCAGTTGAGCTCTCTAACTTCATTCAACCAACCTCACCTTAAAGTGGAACTTTAGTCGTAAACTGAAGTCCTGCTAGATGACTGTCATGGACATGCAATAATGTCTGGCAGCTTACCTTCTCCTCCATGTGTCCATTAGAGGCCTGACTCTCGTTCTGGCTGCCTTTTATCATCTCTCCTCCCTGTATGGCCCCACCCCAGGCCATTCCAGGAAGTCTATATTAATTGTTGCACTGCAGGTCTGCTTTGCTGTTCAACTTTGTTTGTTAGCTTGTGTTCCTGTCTGCCGTGTGCTACGTTAACCTTTCTGTGTACCGATTTTGGCTCCTCTCTGACTACTTTTGTTTGCCTGTGACCCTGACCTTTGGCCTGTCCTTTGATTACCCTCGTCTGCCTGTTGCCCTGACCTTGGCTTACCCATCACTATCCCTTGTGTTCTCAGTGGCTGCTTCCCCTCTCTCCCTACAGAGCGTGACCTAGGGGTCTCCAGGGGCCGCGACCTGGGTTCAGTTGCAGCGAAGGCCATCCTCACCACTAGAGGCTCTGGTGAACACCTGCTGGGCCTAATGCCTTGTTTCCACTGAGCGGATCGGTTCGGGTCGCTTAGAATGGAACGGGTTAGAATGGTCCGGTCTATTCTGCTGAGCATTTCCACTGCAAATCGAACCATCCAGGACCATACAAGGTTTAGAAAAAATGCCTAGCACATCCACCAATCAGTGAGATGTATTGTAGGTCCGCCCTAACCGAACCGTTTCATTTTCTATGGCCCCGCATCTGAAGCAGGACCCAGAATGGTCCGGTACGGTTCGCTTTTATGGCACGCTTTCATAATGGAAACACCCAAAATAGCATATCGTACCGAACCGTAATCTTGGGTTCACGTTTCCTGTCCATCCACAGCATTCTGCAGTGCACCCCTGTCTTCATCAGGGTGCATTTGTCACCTGGCCAGAGGTGACCTGACAATGACTTCAGGCTGGTCCCTTTTGTAGGTATAGATATGTAAAACATTAAAAATAACCAATAATAATAATAATATTATAATAATAATATAATAATCAATAATACTAATAATTATTAATCTTTAATATTCAATAAGATTGCAATCATGTGATCTGTCCATTCAATGAGGCTTACGAAGCGAATGGAAAAAAGAGGCAATTGAAATAAAATAAAAAATTGGGAGGGTTGTTGATATATTTCCACAATCACCCGTCTCTTCAGTGCCATATCTCGAATTCTTTAGCATAGCAGGAAAAAAAATCCTCTGCAGCCCATCTGGGCACTGAAGTGGTTAATGATACAGACAGTTCTCCAGCAGCTCCCGCTGTCAAGGTGTAGGACAATGGATGAAGCCGAGCTGAAATCACCATTATAATTACCTTCCAGATTCCGCCTCCTTCCTAGAATAACGTGCTGCAGCCGCGATATTAACACAAAATTACAGACGGATAAAAGAAAGTACAGTCAGATGAACTCGTGTTCCTCGAGAAAATTGCTGGGAGTGTCAGGAGATCAAGTCCCGAAAATGTCCTGCCTTGTCATCGGTGGCAGACTGCGGTATAGAAAAGGCGCATTGTGTTGCGCTCAGTGGCGTACCTAGCATAGCTGGCAAATGGGGCAGAAAACTTTTTTTTTTAGTACCACCCCAAGCCATCAAAATTATTATTATATTATTTTTTTATGTATTTCATGATTTATTAAATTATTTTATGTGAAATGAATTGTCCTGTATGTTGGTTGAGGGCGCAGACGTGGCAGGTGAAGGTGGACGGCAGCAGCCATACTAAGGATTGCAACTTTATACAGAGAGGGTGAACGGAGCCCCTCCATCCGCTGGACTTGCAAGAGCTCAGAGACGCTACCACCTGCATAGATGCCAAGATCTGAAAATAGGAGGAATGACTTGAAGGTAACAAGACGATAAACGCTTCCAAGTTCTAGTTTGGGAGTAAAATGGCTGGCTGGAACAATACCCCTTCCAGAATTGGTGGTCAGTGGCTGGCTGGAACCATACCCCCCAAGCATTGATAGTCAGTGGCTGGCTGGAACAATGCTCCCCCTGCAATAGTGGTCAGTGGCTGGCTGGAACAATTGCCACTTATAGCAATGGTGGTCAGTGGCTGGCTGGAACAATACACCTTACATCAATGGTGGTCAGTGGCTGGCTGGAACAATACACCTTACATCAATGGTGGTCAGTGGCTGGCTGGTACAATACCCCTTCCAGCAATGGTGGTCAGTGGCTGGCTGGAACAATACCCCTTTCAGCAATGGTGGTCAGTGGCTGGCTGGTACAATACCCCTTTCAGCAATGGTAGTCAGTGGCTGGCTGGAACAATACCCCTTTCAGCAACAGGGGCCAGTGGCTGGCTGGAACATTACCCCTTTCAGCAACAGGGGCCAGTGGCTGGCTGGAACAATACCCCTTCCAACGTTGATGGTCGGTGGCTTGCTGGAACAATACCTACCCAAGCATTGATAGTCAGTGGCTGGCTAGAACAATAGCCCTTCCAGCACTGGTGGTCAGTGGCTGGCTGGTACAATACCCCTTCCAGCACTGGTGGTCAGTGGCTGGCTGGTACAATACCCCTTCCAGCAATAGTGGTCAGTGGCTGGCTAGAACAATACCCCTTCCAGCACTGGTGGTCAGTGGCTCCAGCACTGGTGGTCAGTGGCTGGCCGGTACAATACCCCTTCCAGCACTGGTGGTCAGTGGCTGGCCGGTACAATACCCCTTCCAGCACTGGTGGTCAGTGGCTGGCCGGTACAATACCCCTTCCAGCACTGGTGGTCAGTGGCTGGTGACACCAGAGAAACCTGACATTTTAATGCAGTGTCACCACACCAGCACTATGTTCTTCTAGACAGTGTGGAGACCAACAGAGTGGCACCTAGACAGACAAAACAAAAAGTGGTCATTCCCTTTAAATTCTTCTGCAAACTATTTTAATTTGAGCTCTTCCCTGTAACAATCTTCCACTGAATACATATTGTATTGCTCCATTCTTTTTCTTCCTTCCACATTTTTCTCCCATTATGCCTCGCCTCTCTCAAGCTGTCAAAAACTTGATGAGAATTCGCGTCTATTAAGCCCGAAAAGGTCGTTTTTGTTGAAGGTTGCCATGGTGAACGCCATAAATTAATCATTTGCCGATGTATAATTTTCTTTCTTTTTTTTTCCAGCATCCCGGAGATGGATTTATTGATATTGATTCTAGAGATGCTTTAATCTGTTTTTCTGGCTTTCGGAGGCAAACCACACACGGCGTCCTATCAGCCTAATTTTATTTGCCATTTGTATATTTTTACTGAGAGAGACTTTGCTGATTCCGGTAAAAAATCGCATTAAAATCGCCCTCCGGTTCCTGAATTATAGCCGACATACGGCTGAAGGTGTTCGCTGACTGATCGTTCCGTTCCAAAAAAAGAGTCGTTCCTTCTCTGAGGAGGTTTTCTGTAATACTTTGTAACATATATTTTTTATTAACCATAATAACAGTTGGATATACACCGACCAGCCATAACATTATGACCACTGATGGGTAACGTGAATACAAATAGTTATCGCATTACAATGCCACCTGAAAGTGGGCAAGATTTGTAGACAGCAAGTGAACATGTTGTTCCTGAAGTTGAAGAAATTGTGTTGAAAACAGAAAGAATGGGCAAGGGTTAAGGATTTGAGCGACTTTAAAAAGGGCCCAATTTTAATTATTAGATGACCAGGTCAGAGCAACGCCAAAACTGCAGCTCTTGTGGGATGTTCCTGGTTTGCAGTGTTCAGGACCTCCCTCCATGGCCATTATTGCAATTGCCCCTCTCCCCATTGCTATTAATATGGTGTTTCCCTTCCCCATGGCCAATAATATGGAGTTGCCCCTCTCCCACAGGCTGTAATATGTAGTTGCCCCTTCCCCATGGCCATTGATATCGAGTTTCCCCTCTCCGGAGGCTTTAATATGGAGTTACCCTCCCCCTTGGCCATTAATATGGAGTTGCCCTCCCATGTCCATTAATATGGAGTTGCCCCTCCCTTGTGTCCATTAATATGGAGTTGCCCCTCCCACATGTCTATTAATATGGAGTTGCCCCTCCCACATGTCTATTAATATGGAGTTGCCCCTCCCTCATGTCCATTAATATGGAGTTGCCCCTCCCACATGTCCATTGATATGGAGTTTCTCCCCTCCCCCATGGCCTTTAATATGGAGTTGTCCTTCCGCCCGTGGCAATTAATATGTGGTTCCATGGCCATTAATATGGAGTTCCCCTCTCCCTATCGCCATTAAAATGGAGTTGCCCCTTTCCCCATGGCCATGAATATGGAGTTGCTCCTCTCCCCATGGTCATTAATACATAACTCCATGGCTATTAATATGGAGTTGGCCCTCTCCTAATGACCATAAAATATGGAGTGGCCCTCTCTCTGTGACACTTAATATGGAGTTCCTCCTCCCTCATGTCCATTAATATGGAGTTGCCCCTCCCTCATATCCAGTAATATGGAGGTGCCCCTCTACCCATGACCATTAATATGGAGTTGCCCCTCTAGCCATGGCCATGATATGCAGTGGTCCCTCCCTCATGGCCATTAATATGGAATTGCCCCTCTACCCACGGCCATTAATATGGAGTTGCCCCTCTACCCATGGCCATAATATGCAGTGGCCCCTCCCTCATGGCCATTAATATAGAGTTACCCCTCATACCATGGCCATTAATATGGAGTTGCCCTTCCTCTCATGGTCATTATTATGGAGTTGCCCCTCCCCTTATGGCTATCAATATGGAGCTACCCACCTCTCATGGCCATTAACATGGAGTTGCCCCTTCCCCCATATCACAATAGTTATAGGGGGGTTGCCTGATGTGAAGGGGAGACTCTTATATGAGGTGGGGGTCTGATATGAGAGGAAGACTCTAATGTGAATGGGGGGGGGGCTGTAGTAAAAAAAAAAGGAGGGTCTGATGTCTGAGAAGGGTTCTATGATGTAAATGGGGGGGACTCTGATGTGAAGTGGGGTTCTGTTATGCAACTGGGGGCTCTGATGTGAAGGGGGGACGCTGATGGGAAAGGGGGAACTCTGATGTGAAGAGAGGGCACGCTGATGTGATGGGAGAATCTGATATGCAATGGAGGACACTGATGTTAGAGGGGGGACACTGATGTTAGAGGGGGGACACTGATGTTAGAGGGGGGACACTGATGTTAGAGGGGGGAATCTGATGTGAGAAGGGGGAATCTGATGTGAGAGGGGGGATCTGATATGCAACGGGGGGCTCTGATGTTAGACGGGGGACTCTGATGTGAGAGGGGGGAATCTGAAATGAGAGGGGTAATCTGATATGCAAAGGGGTCTCTGATGAAGTGGCCCTCGTATTGAAAAGTTTGGAGACCCCCGTTCTATACAATAAGCAAATATGAATATGTAAAGTATATAAATAGATAAAACGTGTAAATCCATTTCCTTCGCGCTCATGTTTGTTCGATGCCTCAGGTTTGCAGAACGACAAACCCTTTTTCGCTAATCTCTCATATTGACGGCTGTTTTCATCCCTTTTTATTTTAATTTTCCTGGAAACATCTGACGTTGTAGAACAAAGGGAGCCTCAGAAGAGCGGTTTGCGCAGGGACGTTGGCGGCTGTTTGAACAATGTTGCGCTCTCAAAGACTCCAATAATGTATTCAAACTTTGGCGTGCACTCCGATGTATACAAATCAGGTACACGAATCCTCTCGCCAAACATTTTTATGAGCGGCAGAAGATATAAATCAGCATAAACTACAAAGAAGTGAATTTGCTGTGTACACGCTGCCCCCTCCTCGTCCTCCTGCGTCAGGGCTTGTCAGACACATGCTTAGCAACAATTGCAGATAAAAGCATTTCGTTTACAAGGAATTTTTCCACAGCAGGAAGGTGCAGTTCTCGTCTTGCTGTAGTTCTTGTCAGGAAAATGCACAAGAACTTGGAGGGTGTTCTGGACAGTTAAAGAGGAACCCCGACCTGTATTTTAGTCTGCATACAAACTGCAATGATAACACTTGTCAGATAGTGGAGGAGGAAGCAGTGCTGGATCAGCAACCTGCATATCCCCCCCCCCCCCCCCGTAAAGATTTAGCATGAAGGATAGGCAGACAGCATGAGCTTGAACATGAGCTTGGTCTTTATTCAGCCCCTAATTTCTCTGTCTAAATCAGCGGCTGAACTATCAACCCCCCCCCCCCCATGCCAAGGTTGTATGCAGGGCTGGACTGGGACACAAATTTGGTCCTGGACTTCATCCAGACTGGCCCACTTTGACAGGTCTCCCCCATGGCGGCCGGACAACTCCTGCACCCCCCCCCCCTCTTGCATCAACCTTGGCTTGTGACCCAGACTATGAAACTCTTCTCCTTTATTGACCTTGGCTGGTGACCCCATCTACGAAACTCTTCTCCGGCATCGACCTTGGCTTGTGATCCCGACTACGAAACTCTTCCTCTGCATCTACCTTGGCTTGTGATCCCGACTACGAAACTCTTCTCCTGCATTGACCTTAGCTTGTGACCCCATCTACAAAACTCTTCCTCTGCATCTACCTTGGCTTGTGACCCCCAAATAGGAAACTCTTCTCCTGCATCGACCTTGGCTTGTGACCCCATCTAAGAAACGCTTCCTCTGCATTGGCCTTGGCTTGAGATCCTGACTACAAAACTCTTCTCCTGCATTGACCTTGGCTTGTGACCCCATCTACGAAACTCTTCTCCTGCACTGACCTTGGCTTGTGACCCTGGCTACAAAACTCTTCTCCTGCATCAACCTTGGCTTGTGATCCCGACTACAAAACTCTTCTCCTGCACTGATCTTGGCTTGTGACCTCCGACACTGATCATCAGCCTAACAGTTCAGACAATTTAATCTCTTACAGAACTGAGAACTGTACTTAGCCTGACAATATGGGCCATTGTTCTCCACTCACTACAGGTATACTACTAACAGAATAATCTGGGCAAAAGAACACAGAGACCGCCTCAAGTCCGCGATCACTGAGTGAACATGTTGTTTCACTAACTGAGGCTGTTACAACCCAAGCACAGATGATTCAAGGCTTACAAGCACAAGAGTTACAAGCGAAAGTAATGGAACTGCCATCACAACTTGCGCAGCAACGACAACAAACAACTACAAACCGTGATTATAACCATCTCCCTTTGCCTGATAAATTTAATGCAAGTTCAAAACATCACAAAGGCTTCCTGAACCAATGTCGACTTGTTGATTTGCAACCCCACACTCCAAGACAGGCTTTATTTATATCTCTGCTCATTGGTGAGGTCCTAGCATGGGCTTCTCCATACTTGGAGCAAGACCATATGTGTGCGCATGTCATGGACATGCAATAATGTCTGGAAGCTTACCTTCTCCGCATGTGTCCATTAGAGGCCTGACTCTCTTCTGGCTGCCTTTTTATCATCTCTCCTTCCTGTTTGGCCCCACCCCAGGCCATCCCAGGAAGTCTATATTAACTGTTGCACTGCAGGTCTGCTTTGCTGTTCAACTTTGTTTGTTAGCTGCCGTTTGTCTGCCGTGTTATACGTTAACCTTTCTGTGTACCGATTTTGGCTCGACCCTGACTACTCTTGTTTGCCTGTGACCCTGACCTTTTGGCTTGTCCCGTGGTTACCCTTGTCTGCCTGTTGCCCCGACCTCGGCTTACACATCACTATCCCTTGTGTTCTTAGTGGCTGCTTCCCCTCTCTCCCTACGGAGCGTGACCTGGGGGACCCCAGGGGTCGCGACCTGGGTTCAGCTGCAGCGAAGGCCATCCTTACCACTAGAGGCTCTGGTGAACGCCTGCTGGACCTTAGACTCCGCGCCCTGGGGAATCTTGGGCTCACGTTTCCTGTCCATCTGCAGCAGTCAGCTATTAGGTTCACTACTTTGCGGTGCACTCCTGTCTCCAACGGGGTGCATCTGTCACCTGGCTACAGGTGACCTGACAAAAGCAGCCTATTGCATTAGGGTGTGCACCCTAAAGCTTAAACACACACTACCGATCACGTACAAGGTTCATTCAGAAAGGAAAGGGGCCAATGAATTACATGTTTAAAGGCTACTACCCCCACTCATCTTAAAGCATCCCCGCAGCAACAGTCAGCGAGAGAGAGGAGAGGAGGGCAGTCGGGAGCGATGTGGGGGAAGGAGGGGGAAACCAGGACAGGAGGGGGAAATCTGTGCTACACAGGGTGATTAGGGTGTGCCTGGGCACACCTAGCACACCCTTTGCATACATCTATGAGCAAGACCATGCTATTCTAGGAGATTTCAAGGGTTTTGTGGTAACCGTGGATTTCATTTTTAAAGATCTAAATCGCAGCACAACTGCTGAAGTGGTTTTACTGAACTTGCACCAAGGGAAATGTCCTGTTGGTGAATATGCTGTTGAAGTTCGTTGATGGGTAACCGATACCACTTGGAACGACTTTCACTTTAGAAAAGGACTTTCTGAGGATATAAAATATGAGCTACCCAGAATAGATACGCCAAGTGGTCTTAATGACTTTATCAAATTGAGTATTAAGATCGATAGACATTTTATGGAGAGACAAATTGATCAACAAAGATCAGCTGGTTTTAATTCGTCTTTCAATCTTTAACCAATGGTTAAACTGTTCAATAGTTCTGAACCTAAATCTATGCAGATTGGATTTCTCAGCTTTGCTGAAAAGAAAGTCAGACGTGAACTGAACCTTTGCCGCTAATACGGTCAGTCAGGTCACTTCATTCTCAGGTGTCCAAATAAATCAAGACAAACAATCGCGGTGGCCGGTCAAAGAGAAATGTCCACATCTAGGGAACAAGAAGTATCCATTACATAACCATTTGTCTTCCATAACACAAGGAGAAATTAGATTTATTTTAAGCATAACAGAATAATCTGGCCAAAAGAACATGGAGACCGCCGCAACTCCACAATCCCTGAGTGAACATGTTGTTTCGCTAACCAAGGCTGTTCCAGCCCAAGCCCAAATGATTCAAGGCCTAATGCCGCGTACACGCGGTCAGAAAATCCGTCAAGAAAACCGTTGATTTTATTCGACAGAATCTTGGCTCAAACTTGTGTTGCATACACACGGTCACACCAAATTCCGACCATCAAGAACGCGGTTCTTGATGGTCGGAATTTGGTGTGACCGCGTGTACGCAACACAAGTACAAATGTGCGCCATCTTATTTTTACGCCGATTTGCGAAGCTAGATACGCCTGAAAAATAGGCTTCAGTCCACCAACGTAACTTGCCTACGCCGGCATATCTTGGGCGCATAGTTACACTGGACACCCCATTGCAAATATGCAAATGAGGGAGATACGTCGATTCACGAACGTAGATGCGCCAGGCGGAAAAGATATGCGGTTTGCGTAAGGGTTACGTCTGGCATAAAGTTATTCCACCATATAGGTGGCGCAACCCATTCAAAAGGTATGGACCAGGGAACAGCCATCGCATGTTACGTCGTTTACGTAGTACTACGTGAATAGGGCTGTGCGTAGGTTACGTTCACGTCGTAGGCAGTGTATTGACGTATCTTAGGCAGCTATTTCGACGTAACTGTGAGCATGCGCACTGGAATGCGTCCAAGAGATGACGCATGCGCAGTTCATTTTTTGAAGCTCAGCCCATCATTTGCATGGGGTCACGCTTCATTATAATAAATCACGCCCAATTCCAGCCCACTTCCACCTACTTTGACTTACGTCGGCTTACGCCGACAACTATACTCTACGCAACGTTGAGCGCATATTCTTTGTGAATAGCATGCTTGCCTCTCAACTTTGCACCAGCGTAGCGTAAAGTAGATACGCTACGCCCGCACAAAGATGCGCCGCTCTACGTGAATCCGGCCCCCTGTTGGTAATTTCGTTGATGTGTAACTGATACTACTTGGAACTAGGGTGACCACGTGTCCCGGATTGCCTGGGACAGTCACACATTTTGCAGGTCTGTCCCTGGCACATTTATTCCAGGTCAATACAGTGTCCCGGAATGAAACTGACCCAGCCACCCCCCAGGCCAATCTGATCCCCCCAAAAATGGCCGCCACATCACTGCTCTACTCACTCTACTGACAGTACTTGACCTGGCTGGGAATGCCTGGAGGAGCACAGTCCCTGCCCCCTGCCTGTGATTGGAGAAATCATAAATCCCGCCTCTTGTGTCCAATCACGGTGCTGTGATTCATTACAGCACAAGCTGATTTTTGGGAAGGGGGGGTGTCCCTGAATGGTAGTTTGGAAATGTGGTCACCCTACTTGGAAAGACATTGCAAAGCGTTTTTACTTTAGAACATAACTTTCTGAGGATATAAAAGATGAGCTACCCACAATAGATATGCCAAGTGGTCTTGAGGCCTTAATCAAATTTAGAATTAAGATCGATAGATGATTTATTACGAGGCAAATTGAGAATCAAAGATCATCTGGCTTTAATTCCTTTTTCAAGAGAGAATAAACTTACAAAAAAAAAAAATGCCACGCAAGACAAAGGCATAATGAGCTAGTATGCATAGAATACTAGCTCATTATGAAGTACTTAGCTGAGATCAATGCCCCCGCAGGGGGTCCTCATTCCTCTCCTCCTCCGCCGCCATCTCTCAAGGAGTGACCTCCTTGTATGGCGGCTCTGGCAATGTGACTGGCCAGAGCCGCGATGCGCATGCGTGTGGGAGCCGTCAGGGACGGCACAATCCCATTCAGAAACGGCACGATCAGTGCGCCTGCGCCGTTGTCTACAGTGCCGTCTTTCTTGCAAATATCTTCTTAACCGTGTAGGTTAAGGAGATGTTTCTTGCACCTACAGGTAAGTCTTAATCTAGGCTTACCTGTAGGTCTAAGTGGTGTGTAAGGGTTTACAACCACTTTCAATCTTCAACCAATGGTTAAACCATTTACTAGTTCTGAACCTGAACCTATGCAGATCGGATCTTTCCAATCTTTGCTGTAGAGAGAGCGCAGACGTGGAATTCAACTTTTGTTTCTATTGCGGTCAGTCAGGTCACTTCGTTCTCAGGTGTCCAAATAAATCCAGACAAACAATTGCAGCGCCCGATCAAAGAGAAATGTCCACATTTAGGGAAGAAGTGGGATCCATTACACAACCCTTTGTCTTCTGTAACAAGGAGAAAATGAGATTGCGTGTCACACACATTTTATTTTAAAGGAACACTAAAGTCAACATTTTTTTTTTTGTTAAAAATAACTGTGCAGCTCGTTTTGCACAAAGTGTCCCCAAACCCTGTCTTCTGGGGTCCCTCGGCAGCTGTCTCGACTTCTCCTCGCAAGAGCTTTCCACCTTCATGCGAGCGACCTCGCATGGTGAAAAGCTTTTGCGGGTGTGCTCCCGTGATACAGCGACGGGAATAGCCGCTGACTGTATCACTCGGCCCCGCCCCCCCAGCACACTGCATCATCGCATGTGATTGACAGCAGCTCCAGCCAATGGCTGCGCTGCTATCAATCCATCCAGCCTAGCCAATCAACGGCCAGGCTGGGAACTGAAGAGGATCACGGGGACGCGCGCGTGACTTGAGGGGTAAGGTAAGTAAAACGGGGGTTCGGGGGGGCGGTACCTTCGGATGTTTTTTCACCTTAATGCATAGGATGCATTAAGGTGAAAAAACATTTACCTTTACAACCTGTCAAGGTGCGAGTCTGACCAGCTACCGAATGGCGCACATGTGCGGAGGAACAGCGCTTCGCAAACTTTTATTAGAGATTTATTTAACATTTTTTAATAATTGTGGCCCCCATTACTCATGTGACAAAAAAGGAGGCACGCTTTTAGTGTTCCACATGGACTGAAATGGCCTTCTCATATTTGAAAACCTTATTCGCCACTGCAGCTGTACTGGTACACATGGGTGTAGCATAAGGGGTTTCAGGGGTCACAATCGCAACCCCACCCCTAGCTCCAGGGGGCCCCTGCAGCCTGCCTGTCATGTGATCATATCCTCCCACAAAGTCCAGCTCCGATCTGCCCAAGGGCCCCACAGCCACGCTCCAGTACTGGGCTTCCACTGTCCACACCCCCACGTTCTCATAGGCTGGGGACAAGCTGTGAGCCATTTCCCGAACATCCAAGGTTTTTCCGATGGAAAAATCTGATCGTGTGTACAGGGCATTAGCAGAATTTGCTTGGAACCCCTGCCATAGTTCCATCTCTCATAGCCCATTTTTTGCCAATTATGGGTGTCATCCATCTTTTATTCCTGGACTTCTGGTAGATTTATCCTTACCAACTTAAGTTACCTCCTTCTATGAAAAGCCATCCTGTTTTTCATATGACCCTTTTTTCGTGGTAAACTACAATAGCTGTTAAGATGGAAAGGCTATGGGCCACAGGAAGATTCTTGGGACCCTGAGGAGAACGTTCATGCCACTAGATAAATAAGAGAATTCCAACAAAAATGACCTTATAAACCTTGCCCTAAGATGTCCAGGGAACTTCCTAGGAGGAGGAGAGTACCGTCGGGGCCTGAACTTGAACCTGGGACCTCTTCTGTGTCTGGCAATGACTCTGATCGCTGAGCTATCTGAGATGCTGGACAGCACTCTGCCTGATCCATTGGACAACCCTGCCTTCTGTCTGGATTTCTGTTGAACCTTGAACTCTTTGCTCCTCCCATGAACATCCTGATATAAGCCATTTTTCTGCACCTTCTGTTGCCAAATTTGACAATTGTGGTTCATATCCTGCCTGCTGCCTCAAACTACCTCTATTGCTACTTGGAATTGACCTTGGCTTGCGATTCCAACTACGAAACTCTTCTCCTCCATGGGCCTTGAGTTGTGACCCCTGACTACGAAACTCTTCTACGCCGACTTTGGCTTGTGACCCCGACTACAGAACTCTTCTACTGCATCGACATTGGCTTGTGATGCAAACTTCGAAACTCTTCTCCTCCATCAACCTTGGCTTGTGATCCCAACTACAAAACTCCTCTCCTCCATCAACCTTGGCATGTGATCCCAACTATGAAACTCTTCTCCTCCATCGACCTTGGCTTGTGATCCCAACTACGAAACTCTTCTCTTCCATTGACCTTGGCTTGTGATTCCAACTATGAAACTCTTCTCCTCCATCGACCTTGGCTTGTGATCCCAACTACGAAACTCTTCTCTTCCATTGACCTTGGCTTGTGATTCCAACTATGAAACTCTTCTCCTCCATCAACCTTGGCTTGTGATCCCAACTACAAAACTCCTCTCCTCCATCAACCTTGGCATGTGATCCCAACTATGAAACTCTTCTCCTCCATCGACCTTGGCTTGTGATCCCAACTACGAAACTCTTCTCCTCCATTGACCTTGGCATGTGATCCCAACTATGAAACTCTTCTCCTCCATCGACCTTGGCTTGTGATCCCAACTACGAAACTCTTCTCCTCCATTGACCTTGGCTTGTGATCCCAACTATGAAACTCTTCTTCTTCATCGACCTTGGCTTGTGATCTTAACTAGGAAACTCTTCTCCTCCATTAACCTTGGCTTGTGATCCAAACTACAAAACTCTTCTCCTCCATCGACCTTGGCTTGTGATCCAAACTACGAAAATCTTCTCCTCCATCAACCTTGGCTTGTGATCCAAACTACGAAACTCTTCTCCTCCATGAAC
Organism: Rana kukunoris; assembly: GCA_029574335.1. NCBI lineage: Eukaryota > Metazoa > Chordata > Amphibia > Anura > Ranidae > Rana > Rana kukunoris. The sequence goes on from CM056059.1 coordinate 316,917,164, forward strand.
CTTGGCTTGTGATCCCAACTACGAAACTCTTCTCCTCCATCAACCTTGGCTTGTGATCCCAAATAGCGAAACTCTTCTCCTGCACTGACCTTGGCTTGTGACCCCGATATTGATCTCCTCAGTCTAATGGTTCAGACAATTCAATCTCTTACAGAACTGAGAACTGTGCTTAGCCTGACGTTATTAAAGGTATTCCCCTAACGCCGATTTTGTCCACTTTGAGATGATCCCTGAAAACTCATCTCTTCAGGGAAGTGTATCTGACCCCCACCTAACAACTGTACATTTATTTTCTCCATCAGCACATCCCCCACATTTATTACCTTTTGTATCTCTTGACCTTTCCTCTTAGATGGTCTACCCTCAAGTTGTAAAGCCCTGCATAAACCATTGGCGCTATATGAATCCTGTATAAAAATAATAATAATCATAATAATAATATAAAGTGACAGTGTGTGTCTTGTCAGATAGTGGAGGGGGAAGCAGTGCTGGATCAGTAATCTGTATATAAGGTGACAGTGTGTGTCTTGTCAGATGGTGGAGGAGGAAGCGGCACTGGATCAGTAATCTGTATATAAGGTGACAATGTGTGTCTTGTCTGATGGTGGAGGAGGAAGCAGTGCTGGATCAGTAATCTGTATATAAGGTGACAGTGTGTGTCTTGTCAGATGGTGGAGGAGGAAGCGGCACTGGATCAGTAATCTGTATATAAGGTGACAGTGTGTGTCTTGTCTGATGGTGGAGGAGGAAGCAGTGCTGGATCAGTAATCTGTATATAAGGTGACAGTGTGTGCCTTGTCAGATGGTGGAGGAGGAAGCAGTGCTGGAACAGTAAGCAGAGGAGACTCAGGAATTCAAACGTGCCCATTTACTTTATTGGAAACATAAGACTCCATCAAATATAATTGTGTGAAAAACAGATACATTGTCTAAAATATTGCTAATTCTACAATTACGATCCTCTATTTGCCGACGCTGGTCATGTGACATTGGTACAATCTCCCTTCTCTGACACATTTAAAGGGACAGGCCGTCCTTGGGGCCCTGTCCTGATTTATATCCGGCATCCTCCATAACAAACACCTGTCAATGTGTCCGACGGCTCCAAACAAAGAGGAGATTTATAAAGAGAAGCGCCCCGAGAACGCTCGCCTCATCTCCGCACAACCAGACACAAACGCATTATAGAAATAAAGATGGCGCCACGCATGAGCGCACTTATATTACACGCGGTCAAAGGGCAAGGACGACCGGAACGCCGATCCCTGACAATAAAACACGGCGCGCTTAAAAATAAGACCTGCGAGTCCACAAATCAGCATCAACCAGTTCAGGAGAAGGAGACGTCCGTTATATTGAGAGTAACGCCGCCGCACCGCCATATAGATAGAGGTCACCGCGGGATTCTGGGCAAAAAAATTCTGCTTTTAAAAAACGTTTCACCGATATTTATTCATAGACACCTGAGACAATACATACCTTCCTCCGTCATCCGGAGATCTTTCCCCCAGCCGGATCCTCTTACTGCGCATGCGCACTGCAGCCCCATTCATGTCTATAGGTAAGCCGCACTCATGGTGGCCCCTGGCAACCCCTCGGAGTGCGGCTCAGAGAACAGACCCGCCCTCTAAGTGCAACACACCTGGGATAATACATACCTTCCTCCCTGAGACAGCAATCTTTCCTCTGTCAGGTTGCTAGTTTGCTTTTCATTTTATTGCGCATGTGCACTGCGGCCCCAACCATTGCTATGGGTAACCATAGCAATACTGCGCTCTCTGTACTGCGCTCTCTGTACTGCGCTCTCTGTACTGCGCTCTCCACTCTCTGCACTGCGCTCTCTGCACTGCGCTCTCTGCACTGCGCTCTCTGCACTGCGCTCTCTGCACTGCGCTCTCTGTACTGTCTCTATACACTGCGCTCTCTGTACTGTGCTCTCTACACTGTGCTCTCCATACTACACTGTCTACACTGTGTTCTCTACACTGCGCTCTCTACACTGCGCTCTCTACACTGCGCTCTCTACACTGCGCTCTCTACACTGCGTTTTTCGAAATGTGCTCTCTACACTGTGTGCTCTCTGTATGATATACAGAATATATATACACACATGATGGAGGACGGGGCGACCCCTCTATGTGTCTGTGTTACAGCAGTATATCGATCCTATGAGTACAGTTTTCATCTGGCGCCCTGTATTCGTCCTTATGTATATTTGAGCATACCTGTTCCTCACATCCCCCCTGTGGTCACACAGAGCCCCCCCCCCGCCATACACTGCGGACTGGCCTGGCGCTCTCTTTTGATGCCCTTTGGAGCTGTATGGATATTGGTGGTCTATAAATAAATCCCTGAAGAAGCCAATGTTGGCAAAACATGTTGGGATATGACATCTACTGCCGACCACCTCTTGTTATATGGACATCGGTGACCAGTATAAATAATTTCCAATATGTTCTGTTAATTGTTTTATTAAACCCGTCACCCTATGCTGATGTTTTATGTAATAAAACTGAAAATTTTACTCTTCATGTTATATTTCCTTATTTTGAGCACCGCTGAAATCCCAATCTCCTAACACACACCCGTCTCTTTTTTAATTTTCTCTCTATGTTTAAAATAATAAAATAATTAGGACCATAACTTTCCGAATGTTGTTTCCCGCGTAACACCAATCGTCTCCTGTGTGGTAATAAAAGGCGCTGAAATGGAGGAGATTCGTCACAATGAAGAGGCGGCGTCCCCTCCGACGCACCTGGGGGAAGATGAAATTCATATTGTAATTAACGCAATTCTATTATCATTATTATTTTTGCTTATGGTGCTGTTCTCTACACAAACCGGAAATGGCTGCAAAGACGCTTGTGGGAGATCAGAAGCGTTGGGATCAGTGGCGGCTAGTGCTCAGCATTTTTGGGGGGGCGCAAACAAACGAAAAAACAAAACAAAAGAAAAAACAATTGCAGCCTCAATGTGCCCATCAAATGTGGCCACTGTGCCCATCAAATGCAGCCACTATGCCCATTAAATGCAGCCACTGTGCCCATCAAATGCAGCCACTGTGCCCATCAAATGCAGCCACTGTGCCCATCAAATGCAGCCACTGTGCCCATCAAATGCAGCCACTGTGCCCATCAAATGTAGCCACTGTGCCCATCAAATGCAGCCACTGTGCCCATCAAATGCAGCCACTGTGCCCATCAAATGCAGCCACTGTGCCTATCAAACACAGCCACTGTGCCCATCAATTGTCACCACTGTGCCATGCCATCAAACGCAGCCACTGTGCCATTAATTGTCACCACTGTGCCATGCCATTAATTGTCACCACTGTGCCATGCCATCAGTTGTCACCACTGTGCCATGCCATCAAACGCAGCCACTGTGCCATCAATTGTCACCACTTTGCCATGCCATCAAACGCAACCACTGTGCCATGCCATCAAACACAGCCACTGTGCTTGATCCATCAAACGCAGCCACTGTGCCCATCAATTGTCGCCGCTGTGCCCTTTAATTGTCGCCACTGTGCCCTGTAAAATGCTGCCCCCCCCCGGCACTTACCTTTCTGGGATTGGTCATCCTCCTTCCATCCTTCCACGTTCCCTGGATGTCTTCTACCACTCTCGATGACGCTTCACCTAATCAGGTTACTGGTAACCAGAACCGGTGAACCTGATTGGCTGAGACGCCTGTCAGTCTTATCCAAGGAACGCACCCCCCGTGTGTCCCCTGGATAAGTATTTGGAAGCCAATTACAGCCTGAGGGCTGTAATCGGAAAGCCTATCAGAGCCAGCGGCCAACCAGCTGCCATTATTCAGATGGGCGGCGCTCACCAGGGGGCCGGCCATCTGAATAGTCGGCGGCAGCGGCAATACATAGATTGCAATGCATGAATCTATGTATTGTATCAGAGGCGGTGCGAGAGCCAGAGGGGGCGGCGCTCCGGCGCCCTCTATGGACGCACCGCCACTGGTTGAGATAAAAAAATAATAATGGTGAAAACAAGTATTTTTATACAACAAAAATGTTGGGATTGCTTATGATACCTGGTGCTTTTCGGAAACTAAAAGTGATTCCGTTAGGACTTTACATTTGCTTTACGTGTCAGCGCGCTTCACTGCGTTCCTTTAATATAAATGGAAAGGCAGAAGTCAGGAGTCACAGATAACACGGGAAAAGCTGATTCAACATTGCCCTTTCTCATTTCCTGCCCTGTGTCCACACCATCCCTCTTCATTACCCATCACCTACAAGACTGACAGGAATTGAGTCGTCTATAAATCACTGCCAATTCAATCAGCGCCACCTCCCCTCCCCCGCCACCGGCCACTCACAGGAGCCGCGCCGGTGGTGAAGTTTCTGCATTAACCCGCGTCAGGAACACCCGGGATCAGATCCTAGCTGGGTCCTTCACAAAGGATCGCGTTCCATCCATTAGAATGTACTTTGCCGTTTGCCCATGGCGACCAATCAGATGGCAGCTGTAAAAACAAGCCTACTAGGCCAATCTGACGCCTCTCACATACATATAAAAATCAATTGTATATATAAAACTAAAAACGGTCGTGTGTACGCAGCATAAGTCCTTTTATATATATATATATATATATATATATATATATATATATATATATATATATATATATATATATATATAAAATTTATTTTTTTACAACCCGAAAAACGGTCGTGTGTCATAAGTAATTTTATTTTATATATATATATATATATATATATATATATATATATATATATATATATATATATATATATATAATAAAATTATTTATGACACACGACCGTTTTTCGGGTTGTAAAAAAATTCATTTATTTTAAATGTCATTAACCACTTGCTTTTACTGGGCACATTATTCCCCTTCCTGCCCAGGCGAAATTTCAGCTTCCGGCACTGCATCACTTTAACAATTGCGCGGTCGTGCGACGTGGTTCCCAAACAAAATTGGCGTTCTTTTTTTTTCCCACAAATAGAGTTTCTTTTGGTGGTATTTGATCGCCTCTATAAACAAAAAGAGCGTTAATTAAAAAAAAAAAAAAAACACAATATTTTTTACTTTTTGATATAATAAATATTCCATTTAAAAAAAAAAAAAAAAAAAAAAAAAATTCTCAGTTTAGGCCGATACGTATTCTTCTACATATTTTTGGTAAAAAGTGCCTTCAAAATAGGGGACATAATTATGATTTTTTTTTTTATTATTATTTCTTTTACTAGGAATGGCGGCGATCTGCGATTTTTATTGGGACTGCGACATTATATCAGACACATCGGATACTTTTGACACATTTTTGGCACCATCCAAATTTATACAGTGAAGAGTGCTATAAACATGCACTGATAACTGTATAAATGTGACTGGCAGGGAAGGGGTGAACACTAGGGGGCAGGGAAGGGGTTAAATGTGTAGCCTAGTGAGTGTTCTAACTGTATAGGGAAGCGGACTGACTGGGGGAGGTGACCGATCTGTGTTCCTATGTACAAGGGACACAGTATCGGTCTCCTCTCCCCTGACAGAACGTGGATCTCTGTGTTTACACACAGAGATCCACGATCCTGCTCAGTTACTGGGCAATCGCAGGGCCCGGCGGCCATCGCGGCCGCTGGGCACGCGCATCGAGTTCCCAGTAACGTGATTTTAAAAGACGAGGACGTCACATGACGTCCTGTCAGAAAAACTGAGCTACCTTGCCGCCGTCAATTGACGGCGGCTGGTAGTATAGAGGTTAAAAACGATTGTGTGTGGGCTCCAGAGCATTTATTACAATGTAAAAAATAGGCATTAAAAATTTTGAACGTGCTCTAATTTTTCACAATGTTTTTAACGTTGTAAAAAAAATGGTCGTGTGTGGGCTTTAACAACGTGAAAAAAACGTGCATGCCCAGAAGCAAGTTATGAGACGGGCGCGCTAGTTCTGGTAAAACTACCGTTCATAATGGAGTAAGCACATTCATCACGCTGTATCAGACAGAAAAGCGCAAATCGTCTTTTACGAACATGAAATCAGCAAAAGCAGCCCAAAGGGTGGCGCCATCCGCATGGAACTTCCCCTTTATAGTGCCGTCGTACGTGTTGTACGTCACCGCGCTTTGCTAGAGCATTTTTTTTTTCACGATCGTGTGTAGGCAAGGCCGTTTTAATGATCGGGTTGAAAAAAAAAAAAACGTTTTTTTCTAGACTATTAAAAACGTCATTTTTTACAACCCAAAAAAACGGTCGTGTATACGAGCCATTAGAATACCAAAACAAAGGAGCTGTGGTGGCTCAATGTGATTGGCACTGCGCTGACAAGCCATTCACCTCTGCAGCCAAGGGTTCGGATCCCGGTCTCGGCTACATGTGAATTGAGTTTGGTGGTCTCAGCCCGGCTCCCGGTGGGTGTGCTATGCAAGGTACGCCTGTGCTTAGTACGCCCACCCCCCCCCCACAAAAACCACCACACTTGCACGCACACAAAATTGGTTTAAAACACATGCACTTTGGCCATGCGGTCTCTTAAAATAAAGAGAGGCGAAGGACCTACGGGGCTGGCTGGGTGGGCTAGGCCCCCTCACTCCCTCATAGGGGGAGTCCCTCTGCCCCATTGGGGTCCTGTTGGGCCCCAGTTGGGCTCCCAAGAGGAGCAGGTAGGGCGGGGTGAGTGGGAGGCCCCCCTTCACACCCGCCATTGCCACCAGGGGCATGGAGAAGGATGGCGATTGCCTCCGGGGGGAGGGTCTGCCTACTCCCAACTCCTGCAGTCCGGCTCCTCTCTCTCGAGTTCACGCACAAAAATACTTTTAAAAAAAAAAAAAAAAAAAGAAAAAAGAATACCAAAACATTATGGGCCAGATTCAGGTAGACTTACGACGGCGTATCTACAGATACGCCGTCGTAAGTCTGAATGTCCGTCGTCAAAGAATCAGATACGCCGGGATTGAGCTAAAATACGAGCGGCATATCTCTCTTACGCCGTCGTATCTTAGTTGCATATTTACGCTGGCCGCTAGGTGGCGCTTCCGCCGATTTATGCGTTGAATATGTAAATTAGCTAGATACACCAATTCAGGAATGTACGCCCGGCCGACGCAGTGAATTTACGCCTTTTACGTAAGGCGTTTTCCGGCATAAAGATAAATCACCAAAAATATGGCGCATCCTATGTTAAGTATGGACGTCGGGACCGCGTCGAATTTAAATTTTTTTACTCGTCCGTGAATGGGGATTTATGTCAATTACGTTCACGTCGAAAACAATGCGTCGTAGCGTCATAATTTGGAGCATGCGCACTGGGATACGTCCACAGTCGGCGCATGCGCATTTTAAAAAAAAAACTTAAAAAAACGTGGGGTCACAGCACATTACCATAAAACACGCCCACCTCATTCACATTTGAATTACCCGGGCTTACGCCGGCCCATTTACGCTACACTTAGCTTGGTGAATACAGCATTTGCCTCGCTAATTTACGGCGGCATAGTGTAAACAAGATACGCTACACCCGACAAACTTTAAACCTCCGTACCTGAATCTGGCCCTATTTATCTATTTTTTAGCACAGGCCCTATAGGATAAAATGCTATTTTTTTTTATGTCACGCGGAATTTGTGCAGCAATTTTGGGAAAAAATACACCTTGATGAATTTTATTGCATACAAAAGCAATATGATACCCAATTTACGGGTAAAATATATAAGATTACTTAATAGTCCATAAAGCAAAAAAAAAAATCCAATTACTGCATATACTCGAGTATAAGCCGAGTTTTTCAGCACTTTTTTTTGCTGAGTTTTTTGCTGAGTGTCTCGGAATGAAACTGACACAACCACCCCCCCCCCCCCCCGGGCCAATCTGATGCCCCCAAAAAAGGCCGCCACATCACCGCTCTACTCACTGACAGTACTTGTCCTGGCCGGGAATACGTGGAGGAGCACAATCCCCGCCCCCTGCTTGTGATTGGAGACATCATAAATCCCTCCTCTTGTGTCCAATCACTGTGCTGTGATTCGTTACAGCACAAGCTAATTTTTGGGAAAGGAGGGTGTCCCTGAATGGTAGTTTGGAAATGTGGTCACTCTATGCAGAGGTCAGAGCTTCCTTGCTTATACCGCAAAGTAACCTTGCTTGATAGACGCAAGGAAAACAGAGCTCTGGACTGATGAGTCTGCTGTAGCAGGAGGCAAGTTGTTGGCAAAGGGCTGGAGAGGGGTTAATTTGCAGAAATGCAGCCCCAAACTTGCAAGGAACCTCCACCATGCTTCACAGTTGTTTGCAGAAACAAATTATTGTACCCTACAATAATTTGTTTCTGCAAACAACTGTGAAGCATGGTGGAGGTTCCTTGCAAGTTTGGGGCTGCATTTCTGCAAATGAAGTTGGAGTCAGGATCAATGGAATTTGGTCAGGATCAATGGTGTCCTCAATGCTGAGAAATACAGGCAGATACTTATCCATCATGCCATACCACCAGGGAGACGTGTGATTGGCCCCAAATTTATTCTGCAGCAGGACAACCACCCCCAAAAAATAAAAAAAATCTGCCCAATAGAGACAGATTTTAAGCCGATATATCTCATGTACATGTCGCTTTGATGAATGCAGAGAATGTAGTTTGAGTTTCCCTTTAAGGCAAAGGAGAAGCTCAGAAAAGCAGTATGAAAAATGACGCTCGGTTTTCTCTCCCGGAGGAGCGCCGAGTCGTTGGCTTCTTGCCTGGGCTGGTTCAATCTTCAGTGTTCGCGGCTAACGCAGTTGTCATGGTGTTTGTAGTAATTGACTGGGGCTGGATGGGGCGTGGTGGAAGCAAACAATTCCCTATTAAATCACAGCCTTGTACATCAGGGCTGTGTTATCGTCGGCGCGAGACGCCAAACCGCCGCTTAAAGGGCTCTATGGAGAATCCGATCCAACCTGGGATTGAGACACCGAGAAACACACTGGTATCAAACGCTGCAGTCAACTGATCACCTATTATAATATGGATTTGTTTAGTGCTGATTTACCACTTTACCTCCGGAAGATTTTCCCCACTTCATGACCCAGGCCATTTTTTTGGCTATACGGCACTGCGTTACTTTAACCACTTAAGGACCCCTTCACGCCGATATACGTCAGCAGAATGGCACGGCTGGAGACAGGCACGTACGTCCTCTTTAAGAGCAAAGCCGTGGGGTCGCGAGTGTCCCCCGCTGGCGAGCCGGTCCGAAGCTCCGTGACCACGCCCGCGGGAACCGTGGATCCCATCGCCACTGGTGTCCCACGATCGGTCACAGGAGCTGAAGAGCGGGGAGAGGTGTGTGTAAACGCACCTTCCCTGTTCTTCATTGTGGCAGTGTCAGTGATCGTCTGTTCCCTGATATAGGGAAAGACGATCACTGATGTCACATGTCCAGCCCCGCCCCCCTACAGTTAGAAACACACATGAGGTCACACTTAACCCCTACAGTGCTGCCCTTAGTGGTTAACTCCTAAACTGCAATTGTAATTTTCACAGTAATCAGTGCATTTTTAGAGCACTTTTCGCTGTGAAAATTACAATGGTCCCAAAAATGTGTCAAAATTGTCCGATGTGTCCGCCATAATGTCGCAGTCATGAAAAAAAATCGCTGATCGCCGCCATTAGTAGTAAAAAAATATATATATTAATAAAAATGCCATAAAACTATCCCCTATTTTGTAAACGCTATAAATTTTGCCCAAACCAATCGGAAAAAAAACGCTTATTGCAATTCTTTTTTTAACAAAAATATGTAGAAGAATACGTATCGGCCTAAACTGAGGGAAAAAAAAGTTTTTTTTATATCTTTTTTGGGGATATTTATTATAGCAAAAAGTAAAAAATATTGAATTGTTTTCAAAATTTTCGCTCTATTTTTGTTTATAGCGCAAAAAAATAAAAACCGCAGAGGTGATCAAATACCGCCAAAAGAAAGCTCTGTTTGTGGGGGAAAAATATATTTTTTTTTACTTTCTGCTACAAAATACATCCAATATCTTTTTCTTAAAAATCGAATTTCTTCATAAATTTGGGCCAATATGTATTCTGCTACATATTTTTGATAAAAAAATATCCCAATAAATGTATATTGATTGGTTTGCGCAAAAGTTATCACATCTACAAACTTGAGAGATACTGAGAGATACTGGAATTTTTATTTTTTACTAGTAATGATCAGCGACTTATAGCAGGGCTGCAATAGTGCGACCAAGTATCGGACGCTATCTGACACTTTGTTGGAACCAGTGACACTAATACAGTGATCAGTGCTAAAAAAATATGCACTGTCACTGGGACAGCCCCGTATCTACCCCATCCAGATCGCAGCTTTGCCGGCTTCCCCCCTGTGTCTCCTCCCGAGTCCCGGCGGTTGCTTCTCCGCTCGGCCAATCAGGACTTAGGACTCGTGACCAATTGGGTTTTAGGACTCCCATCCAACCGGCTCTCAGAACCCGCTTCCTGATTGGCCAGGAGGAGAAGCAGGAAGAGATTAGCAAATATTAATTTGAGAATGTCACACAACTGGGTGAGCGCGGGGCACAGTGCTCTGCGCCCCGAGCCCACCCTTTTTTAAGCCAATTAGAGCCTCAGGTTTTAATCATGTGCTTCTAAAAAAAACAAAAAACATTGTAATCCATGCGTCCGGTGCCCTCCATGTAGGTTAGGGGCCGGGAGCATGGACTAGGGGGGTGGCACCCCTGCACCCTGAATAAGTGGCTACAGCTGTTGAGAAATGCTGGGCTAGATGACACTGGGCATCCTCCATCCAGGATATGAGGCGGGCTCTGATTAGATTTTGCGCTTGTCTGTTCCAACCTCTGAACGGGTTAAACATCCCTAAGAAAGCTCTGTAAATTTAAATCAAGTCATGTTTCCAGTATGTCCTTGGCCCCGTGACCCCGTTACAGAGCCCGCATGCATTGTTGTACATCAGAGAGCGGTTCTCGGCGGCGCGGCGGCGGCTGACTCCTGCTTACCGCTCCCAGAGAATGAGAACAGGGCCTGTAAAATTGATGATGGTGTAGAAAATGAAATCATCTGCCTTTTCTGAGGCCGCGTCTACTAAAAAGAAAAAAATACTTAACGCCGCCGCCGTATTGTTCCGCGCCGCATTCCCGCAGATCCGAAGGCTGGAAATGTTGACGTGGGGGAGGGAGGGGGAGCTATTTCTGTGCGCATTATTTAATCATGTAAAACGTGAATATTTATGGCGTGTTCCATCAGGCAGAAGGCACAAATCAATTATTGCAGAAATTAACTTTTGCCACCGTCTCCGGATCAGACAAGATAGATAGAAGGAATCGTTTACCGTGTGACCGGCCCGGTCAGAGTCTCCGAGGATCAATGTCACCGCAATACAGGAAATGCCATTCTGGTCTCCTAAAGGGGCTTCTTTTTATTTCTTTTATAAAATATTTTTTTTTAGGGGCAGTACAAGAAAATATATAACAAAACACCCCCTAAATCATTAAATATATACTGGTATTTTTATTATTATTCTTTTTTTTTTACTAGTAATGATCAGCGACTTTGCGGTGGACAATCTGACACTAATTGACACTTTGTGGGAACCAGTGACATTAACCACTTCAGCTCTGGAAGGTTTTACCCCCTTTCATGACCAGGCCATTTTTTGCAAAACGGCACTGCGTCACTTTAACTGACAAATGCGCGGTGGTATTTGATCACCTCTGCAGCTTTTATTTTTTGCTCTATAAACAAAGACCGACAATTTTGAAATATATATAGATATAGATATGAATCTATATCTATATATATAGATATATAGATAGCTATATCTCTTTATCTCTTTATCTCTCGATCGATCGATCGATCGATCGATAGATAGATAGATAGATAGATAGATAGATAGATAGATAGATGTATAGATAGATAGATAGATAGATAGATAGATAGATAGATGTATATATAATCTTTTATTTTTTTACTTTCTGCTAAAAAACATATCCAATAAAAAATAAAAATGTATCGAATTTCTTCATCAATTTAGGCCAATATGAATTCTTCTACATGGTTTTGGTAAAAAAAAAAAATCCCAATAAGCGTATATTGATTGGTTTGCGCATAAGTTATCGTGTCTACAAACTATGGGATAGATTTATGGATTTTTTTTTTTAATATTTTTTACTAGTAAATTTGGCGATCAGCGATTTTTAGCGGGACTGCGACATTGCGGCGGACAAATCTGACACTAAGTGACACTTTTTGGGGACCAGTGACACCAATACAGTGATCAGTGCTAAAAAAAAAAAATGCACCGTCGCTGTACTAATGTCACTGGCGGGGAAGGGGTTAACATCAGGGCCGATCAAAGGGTTAAATGTGTCCCCTGGGAGTGCTTTCTTACTGTGTGGGGGAAGGTTGCAGTGTAGGCAGACAGAGATGCACCCTCCTGCTTAGCAGAAATGCAAGATCTCTGTCTTGCTTACTAACGACGATCTGCCTTGTTTACATAAGTAGACAGCCGCTTTACCTCTCTTCGAACGATCGCCAGGTTCCCGGCAGACATTGGGTCTGCTGGACCCGCTAATTGGCTTCCACTGTGTCCAATCGCAGCAGGAGTGGGTCTCCGGCGGCGCGCGCACGTGCCCCAGACCCGGAAGAAGAAACCACGTACAGGTACGTGATTTTGCGCTTAAAGGCCGCCCTGCCATAGTATATGTATGTTGGGCGGTCCTTAAGCAGCTAATACAGTGATTAGTGCTAGAAATGCGCACTGTCACTGTACTAATGACACTGGCTGGGAAGGGAAGGTTAAACATCGGGAGCGATCAAGGTGTTAACTTCCTGCCTAATAGTGCTTGGTGTGTATGCTACTTTTACTATGGGATGTGCTGGATATTATTCCCTGCTTTACGGGGAAACAAAATCCAGCACATCCCGCTGATAGAACGGAGCTCTGTATTGTTTACATTGACGGAGCTCTCTTCTGTCGTTCTCCTTGACGATCAGCGGGTGCCGGTAGCCATCTATTGGCCGGCACCCGCTGATCGGCTTGTGCTAATCACAGCACAAGTGGTGCTACAGCGGTGCGCGGATGCGCCCCTACCCTACCCCTGCTCCACATTATAGGTGCCAATGAAAATAATGGCTTCTGAATCTGCTTTTTGCGATTGCAGCGCGCTTTGAGAACCCAAAATGCCAGGCGTGAATGGAGCCTACGCATGAGGGCGCACCATGGTCACTTCTCTAGCTGTGCTGGGAACTCAGCCTGTTCTCCTCCAATGATCAGGCTTGTCCTGACACACTCACCCCCTCCCCCCAGAGGGGTGGATTTCAGTAGGGGAGGCGGGTATTTATGCTGAGGGGGAGATTTTTGCTGACACAATACTTATATATCTTGTTGGAGGGGGGGCAGTTTGGCATGTTTGCCCGGGGCTCTAGGGGAGCTTGCCCTGGCAATGCTTAGAACAGTGTATCAGAGTTAAAAAATGGATCTTCAGTCCCTTTTGATTTGCCCCTCCCCAATTGGTGCCGCCATTTTCATATTTCTGGTGTGTGGCAGAGCCCTTTTGCAACATCTATGCTCATCCAGAGAATTTTATGCACATTGAGTTTTAGAACAGCCCATCTTTGAACATGCGCAAGAAAACCAGCGCGTGCGCAGAGGTGCGTAAAAAATGCGCAAGCGCAGCGACAAGGGAACACGCGCATGCGCTAAGGCGTGGGAAACACGCGCATGTGCAGGAACCTCACGCATGTGCAGATGCATCACAGAGCTGACCTGAAGCCCTGCCCTATGTTTTTATTGGCAGCACCGCACTGCAAGCCGCTAACCTCTAAAGCCGAACACCCCGTCAGTAGTTTGGCACGCTCGGTGCGATGGATGCGGAGCTCTGATTGCTGTTCTTATTATGGTCTGCACATCGCCTGCCACTTTCAGACGGCTCCGCTAAGCACAAATTCTGCTTAAAAAGACCAGAGAATAAAAACGCTGAGCGGTATGAGACAAACTGCAATGCTTTCCACCCAAGAAAAAAAAAAGAAATGTGTTCTAACCGCCAGGTACGTGTGTAGAAATGATATTTTTGTTCTTACGTTCTCAGCATGTCATGGCAGAGCTGCTTCAAGGAGAAGAATAAAACCATTCAGCTATTGTGTTATGCCATTATGGGATGTTTCCCTGGTCTGCTCCTGCATGAGCTGCACTGCCAGTATGTAGTAATGGAGGAAATGGGTGTAGCGTCCAGGGTTGGTGCAAGCCCCATTGGCTCTATCCCTGGCCCCACCCCCTTTCCCCTGCCCATGTGACAGGAGGCGGTGCTATACAGGCCAGAAGGAGCAGCTGCCTGAGACTGAGTTAGTTACCTACTGCAGCCTGCAGAGCATGTAGACATGGAGGGAAATCAGTGGCCGGGCGCCCCTAGGCAGCAGTGCGCCCTAGGCGGCTACCTAGTTTGCCTAGTGTTAGCACCGACCCTGGTAGCGTTTGGTTCCAGAGATCTGCTCAATTACAGTATATAGTTACTCAATGCAAGAAGGATGTATCTGTGTTGGTGGACCCCAGATGGAAGAAAAGCTGGTGCCAGAATCCAACTTTTTAGGACCATCATTCTATCCAATGGGGTATCCTAAAGGGTCCCTGGAGTAGTCTATATAGAATAGCTTTTTTTTTGGCTAGCACGTGACCTACCTGACCTACATACACTGACGGTAGTTACCTACATACACTGACCTACCTACACTGACCTACCTACACTGACCTACCTACACTGACCTACACTGGCATTTACATACACATTATTACACTGTCTGACGATTCTGGCCTACCTCAGCTCAGCGGTGTCACAGCAGCAGGCAGTTATTCCATCAGAGAGACGAGGAGCCTGGCTGGAGGAGAGGAGAGCCGAGGAGCCTTGAGGAGAGCCCAGGAGGAGAGCTGCCCGCGGCCCGCCCGAGCACCGAGCAGGGATTTTGCTCCCACGCGGTGGCCGTATTGTAATTTCCGCCTTCTGGAGCCAGTGCAGCGCCTATGATGGTCCCGTGGTCGTGGCATTGGACCAGTGGGAACTCCATCATAAGCATTGCGCAGGCTCCAGAAGGCGGGACCAGCTAGGGAACTCGCCATACTCTGCCTCACTCGCCTACATTCGGCGGTGCTCGGGATCAGATTGATCCCGGCGCTCGCCATTCACTCAGCGGCTCGGGGCTAATAATGCAGTCCTGCCACCGTGAGACTCGGGGCTTTAAGGGGTCACGTTCGGGGCTTCAGCCACAGCTAGCCACCCCCTCCCGACAACCCCGAGAATAGCCCTTCTTGATCTTTTTACCCCAGAGGAACCCCTAAAATAATGCTCAGGTCTCAAGGAACAACAAAACTAATTAATTGGGGATAAATGGGGTAAGTATCCCCTACACTGGTGATTAATGGGACCTCGAAATATGCAGGAACCATCCAATAGGAAGTCAGTCAGTCACAGGTCAAAGAATTCCTAACATGCTTTGGAAGAACCTTGGTTGAGACTGGCGGCTGTAGAACGTTAGAAGAATGGGAGTGCCACAGAGCTTGAATAAGTCCAGTAACATCTCAAATTTTTACAACGTAACGTCAAAAAGCCAACTCGTTTTAGGGGGTCTCATCCCTCTTTATCAGGGCTTATATGCTGGCAGTGAATCCAGATTAGTACTGGACAGCAGCTGCCAAATGGAGCTGAATAACACAAGTATCGGTTTGCCAGACTGAACAGGCAAGAAAGATGGCATGACACAAGGGGCATGGCTTGAACAAAAGAGCACCCCCCTTTTTGGTTTGTTGTCTAAATACCACTTTAACAAAGTTCCAGAATCTCTCTAACCAATGGATAGGCTCCTATCAGGGAGTAGGGAATGTCAGGGAGCCAGGGAAGAACTTAGTAGAACATCAAGCAGGATCAGGAGCCAGAAGGGATGTGAGCCAAGCAAGTCTTTAACGGGAACGCAGGAGATAGTCTCTGTGAAGTTGACCAAGGCGAAGGCAGAGAGCAACTGAGCTGGACGGCTGGTAGGCAGGACTGACGAGCAGGATCATCAACAGGTGAGTCACAGTGGAGAGATACGAGCTGGCAATTAGCCGACAGCTGAGCGGCCAACTCAGAGAAGGAAGGGCTGAGCCCAGCCCTGACTCACTGAACCCTGACCCAGGTTCAACATCTCCGGCATAGCCCTGAGCTAAGTTTTTCTTACACTTACTCTAGTACACACTAGAGGGTGCTACATATTAAAATGCTGGTTCTCTGGCTGTGCCTGGTTTTAGTGCATTTGAATCACAGACCCGAGCATTATTTTGTAAATGGGTCTCAGTGTCTTAGAAAGCTTTGAAGCCAGGCAATAAACACTTCCTGACAAAAGTCAGCAATGGCTCCCTACATAATTCTCTGGTGACAGGTACACTTTAAATGCACATTATTATATTCCTTCTTCCAGTTTTCCAGGCTCTGCGCTGAACCTTCTCGGTAATTTCCCTGTTTCTTCTTTCTTAATCCTCCATCGGATTGAATAAATTTAGTCTATTTTCCCACCTGCTGGAGTCATTCATCTCTGTCCTGGCGGCTCTCAGACCCCTCGCACCTCTGCTCAGTGGAAGAAGAGGCTGGAGGAACAGTGGGGTTCCTGTTCTGTCAGACAGCAATTTACAAAAGTCTGCCTATCCAGATTATAAAAAGAAAAGAGAGCGCAGACAATGGAGGGAATGATCCCAAGTCCGATTCATCTAAATCAGGTCTGAATCGGGTCAAATAACTGAACTGTGTACGTTCCTCTCATCTGTATTTATTTTGAGACACTTTTGTGTGTTTTTATGTCTATGTTTTTAATGCAGTTAGGCCAAAATTACCTTTTTTGGGAAATCTATGCCTGGAGGCTGGTGTCATGGTGTGTGGACCAGTGGCAGTGCATCCATAAAGGGCGCAGGAGCGCCGCCCCCCTCTGTCCTGCATGGCTCTACCATCATAGACAGATTCATGCATTGCATGAATCTATCTCTGGTTGCCACTGACACCCCCTATTCAGGTGTCCGGACCCTTTTCGGGTGCCGGGACCCTGAATTACAGCGGCAAGGTGTTTTTAGGAAACACCTGATTAGAGCCATAGGCTCTAATAGGCGCCCAAAAATTGAACAGCGAGCGCCATGCTGGGCGTTCGCTGCTCACTCAGCTGTGTGTTAGCTTGCTGACACTGAACCGCCTCTCAGCAAATCAGGTTGCCGGGTCTGTTACCGGTCACCTGATTGGCTGAAACGTTAGGCGCTGTGATTGGACACCTGAGAGGACAGAAAAAGACATGAAGGACGTGCAGGAGACCACCTGCTGACCCGTTGCGAGACAGGTAAGTGCCGGGCAGCATCTGATGGGGCACAGTAACAGCAATTGATGGGCACACTGGCAGCATCTGATGGGGCACAGTAGCAGCAATTGGTGGGCACACTAGCAGCATCTGATGGGGCACAGTAGCGGCAACTGATGGTCACACTGGCAGCATCTGATGGGGCACAGTAGCGGCAATTGATGGGCATACTGGCAGCATTTGATGGGGCACAGTAGTGGCAATTGATGGGCATACTGGCAGAATTTGATGGGGCACAGTAGTGGCAATTGATGGGCACACTGGCAGCATTTGATGGGGCACATTGGCGGCAATTGATGGGCACACTGGCAGCCTTTGATGGGGCACAGTGGCAGCAATTTATGGGTACAGTGGCTGCATTTAATGGCACAGTAGCTGCGTTTGGCACAGTAGCGATGTTTGATGGGCACGGTGGCTGCAATTGATGGGTTTTTTTCAGTTTGTCCAAAGCACAACCTAGGAGTGTTAGGTATTCACCATGGCCACTAATGCCCAAGGGCATAACTCCCAGAAATCTGGTCTTTACAGACAACAGGCATGCAGGACAGATGCTGGAGGGGATTAAGTTCAGTACAGTGAGCATGTGGGCAGGTGCAGTCTGCTTCCTCCACTGTAGGTGGCGCCAGACCAGAGTGGCTTCACAGGCTGGATTGGAAGTCAGGGGAAACTTTGTTTCTCTGTAGTTTGCTGGTTCCTGAAGACTGTGTTGGCTGTGCTGCATCCATTTGGCAGCCATCTTGGGTCAGCAGAGTCTTTTTAAGTCCCTACTCTTCAGGTTTTGCCACGCATTTGCCTGTGGGTAGTGCAAGGACAGGTTCCTCTTCTGTCAGGGAAAGTTTTAGCAGCAGGGTAAGGTACCAGATGTGAAAGGGAAAGCTTATGACTCGCTATCCCCCTGGACATCTTCATATTTGGGTACGACACGGCCAGGCCAAATTCTGCCCCCCTCCTGTCAGACTCTGTCAGTTTCATACCAGCTCCGCTACACAGTCGCTGGGCAGTTAGGGCCCCCCAGGCAAGTGGGGCCCCCGGGCAACTTCCCAGTGCGCCCATGCTAAAAGACGGCCCTGGTCCCCATGCATCTATTGTACATGATCATGAAACAAGACTTGTGGCATGACATGCGCAAGGGAGGAATCAGCTTTGTCATGGCGGATCTTCTTACCCAGGCCCGGACTGGCCATAGGGCATATCGGGCACATTCCCGCAGGCCGTTTGTCACGTCTTTCCCCAGTGTAACATGCAGGGGTCCAGAACAGTTAGGGGGTGTCTGTGTAACAAACTGTGGGGGGCTGTGTAATGTAAAGGGGTCCAGAGGTGCTATGCTGTGTAATGTAAAGGAGTCCAGAGGTGCAGGGTTCTGTGTAATGTAAAGGAGTCCAGAGGTGCAGGGTGTTGTGTAATGTAAAGGGGTCCAGAGGTGCAGGGTGTTGTGTAATGTAAAGGGGTCCAGAGGTGCAGCATGCTGCGTAATGTAAAGGGGTCCAGAGGTGCAGGGCGCTGTGTAATGTAAAGGGGACCAGAAGTGCAGGGTGCTGTGTAATGTAAAGGGGTCTAGAGGAGCAGGGTGCTGTGTAATGTAAAAGGGTCCAGAGGTGCAGGGTGCTGTGTAATGTAAAAGGATCCAGGGGTGCAGGGTGCTGTGTAATGTAAAAGGGTGCAGGGTGCTGTGTAATGTAAAAGGGTCCAGAGGTGCAGGGTGCTGTGTAATGTAAAAGGGTCCAGAGGTGCAGGGTGATGTGTAATGTAAAGGGGTCCAGAGGTGCAGGGTGCTGTGTAATGTAAAAGGGCCCAGAGGTACAGGGTGCTGTGTAATGTAAAAGGGTCCAGAGGTGCAGGGTGCTGTGTAATGTAAAAGGGTCCAGAGGTGCAGGGTGCTGTGTAATGTAAAAGGGTCCAGAGTGCTGTGTAATGTAAAAGGGTCCAAAGGTACAGTGCTATGTAATGTAAAGGGGTCTAGGTTGCTGTGTAATGTAAAGGGGTCCAGAGGTACAAGGTGCTGGAACCCCACATCCCATCATTAACCGCCTCTTCACCACAAGGCACTACATTTTGAAAAATCCAGCAAAACCAACATGGAAGGACAAGAAAGCAACGTTCAGAATATAAAAAGAGAACGGCGGGCTGCTTCACCGCGATTGCTTCCATGCCGTCCTATTAAGAAGGCTTGACTGTCCATTATCCAAAGATGATTTCCATATTCAGGGAGCGCCAAACCAGAGCGGGCGCCACTATTTTTCTTCTTCATTTCCTTTGCTTATGAGAAGGCGCCGTAGGAAGCGCTCTTCCCCGCGCACGGCTATTATTAGTTATAACACGGATGGGCTTCATTAAGTTTTTGCAGTACAACAATCTTCAGATTTATCTGTCCCCACTTGGGGAACATCTGTCTGGAGAAGACAAAGTGGCTGGCGCGGCGGAGGAAGAGACCGAGGGAAAGGCCGAGGAATACAGAGAGAGAGAGAGAGAGAGAGAGAGACCCGTTCAAGGCGTTAGATCACCGCGATATAAGGAATACCGCATGCAATTAGTTTGTTAATCCTTCATTTTCCTCAGGCGCGCTATTAATAAAGAGATATTATCTTGTCCCAGCGAGAACATTAACAGCCTCTTCTAAGTGCCCTTGTGATGATATTTAGAAGTTCCAGTGTTGAGTGACAGGAGGAGAGGCAAGGAGCCCACAAGGGCAAAAAGTGGTCAAGAGCAATAAAGATGGGGGAAAAAATAACAGCTCCCTATTAGTCCTCTTTTAGAGGGAGGGCCCATGTTTTCCACCACAGTGGTCCCCCTTTTTAAGACTGGTATACACTATATTACCAAAAGTATTGGGACACCTGCCTTTACACGTACATGAATTTTAATGGCATCCCAGTCTTAGGCTGGGTTCACACTTGTTCCGACAAGGCTCTTACATTGGGAGCTCATGTAGCATGACGTGTGAAAATCAATGTTTCCCTATGAGAGCTGTCTTAACTGATCCGACACAAGTCGGTGCGACTTTGAAAACACTCCCTGTACTACTTTGCCCCGACATTCATCCTACTTCAGCCCATTGAATATCATTGAAGTCGGACCAAAGTAGGAGCCTTGTCCTTATCAGACATCCGACATGTGATTACAGCAGCAGTAAAAGGAATTTATCTCACCCTGGGATTGTTTTGATTGCTCAAAGAACAAGTCAGACTATCACAAAGTCGGTTCAAAGTAGTATCCTGTTCATGAAAGTCAGATGGATGTAGGACCAATGTAGGACCAATGTAGGACCAATGTCGCAGAGCAAAGTAGGATGAAAGTTGTACTGCTGTCGTGTAGTATAGTTTGAACCCAGCCTAAGTTCGTAGGGTTCAATATTAAGTTTGCCCACCCTTTGCAGCTATAACAGCTTCAACTCTTCTGGGAAGGCCGTCCACAAGGTTTAGGAGTGTCTATGGCAATGTTTGACCATTCTTCTAGAACAGGGGTCTCCAAACTTTTCAAACAAAGGGCCAGTTTATTGTTTTTCAGCCTTTAGGGGGGCCGGATTGTGGCCAGCGGGGGCAGAAAAAGCTCCGGGCCCAGCATTAGTGAGAATAAATATGGCCTCATAGTTTGCGATCAGTAGGATAAAGAGTAGTGCCCCTATTAGTAGGAGTAATTGTATCTCATCATTGGTATCAGTGGAAGAAAAAGTGCCTCCTTGTTGGAGTCAGTGGGAAGAATAGTGCCTCGTATCAGTGGAAGGAATAAAGCCCCGAGGGCCGGATAAAGGCTAGCAAAGGGCCGCAGTTTGGAGACACCCTGTTCTAGAAACGCAATTGTGAGGTCAGGCACTAATGTTGGACGAGAAGGCCTGGCTCACAGTCTCCATTCTAATTCATCCGAAAGGTGTCCTATCGGGTCAAGGTCAGGCCAGTCAAGTTCTTCCACCCCAAAGTCCCTCATCCTTGTCTTTCATTCATGGTCCCCTCAATGATCTGTAGCTTCCCAGTGCCGGCAGCACTCATGCACCCCCAGACCATGACACTGCCACCACCATGACTGACTGTTTGCAAGACACACTTGTCTTTGTCCTCCTCACCTGGTTGCCGCCACACATGCCTGACACCATCCGACACCAAATACGTTTCATGTCTCATCAGACACAGGACATGGTTCCAGTAATCCATGTCCTTAGTCTGCTTGTCTTCAGCAAACTTTTTGCGGGTTTGCCATGCAGACCAATTTAATGCAGTGTGTCGTATGGTTTGAGCAATGACAGGCTGTCCCCCCCAGCAAAGCTGGGGGGGACAGCAAAGCTGGCAGCACTGGCAGCTGCCAGCACTGCCACTGGCAGCTGGCAGCACTGCCACTGGCAGCTGGCAGCACTCATACGTCTATTTCCCAAAGACAACCTCTGGATATGACGCTGAGAATGTGACCTCAACTTCTTTGGTGGACCATGGCGAGGCCTGTTCTGAGTGGAACCCGTCCTGTTATACCGCTGTATGGTCTTGGCCCCTGTGCTGCAGCTCAGTTTCAGGGTCTTGCCAATCTTCTTATAGCCTATGCCAGTGATGGCAAACCTTGGCACCCCAGATGTTTTGAAACTACATTTCCCATGATCCTCAACTACACTGCAGAGTGCATGAGCATCATGGGAAATGTAGTTCCAAAACATCTGGGGTGCCAAGGTTCGCCATCACTGGCATAGGCCATGTAGAGCAACAATTCATTTTTTTCAGAGTTCTTTGCCATGAGGTGTCATGTTGAACTTCCAGTGACCAGTATGAGAGAGTGAGAGCGATAACGCCAAATCTTATGCCCTGTACACACGATCGGAATTTCCGATGGAATTTTCCGTCGGAATTCCGTTCAAGCCTTCTTGCATACACACTGTCAGACCAAATTCCGATCGACCAAAACACGGTGACGTAAAAAACACTACAACAAGCTGAGAAAAATGTTCAGTGCTTCCGAGCATGCGTCGACTTGATTCTGAGCATGCGTGGTTTTTTTCTCCGTCGGAGTTCCACACAGACGATCGGAATCTCCGATAGAATTTTTCTCCATCGGGAAAAATAAAACATGTTCTATTTCTAAAATCCAACGGAAAAATGTCTGATGGGGGCCCCGGAACTTCCGATCATCTGTATGGAACTCCGACAGGAGAAAAAAACATGCATGCTCAGATTTAAGTGTGGAAAACCACACGGTGGGAAAATCCGATGAAAAAATTCCATCTGACTTTTTTCATCGGAAATTCCGATTGTGTGTACGCGGCATAACACAACTGTTCCCCATTCACACCTGAGACCTTGTAACAATAACAAGTCACAAGACACTGGAGAGGGAAAATGGCAAATTGGGCCCAATTTGGACATTTTCACTTAGGGGTATACTCACTTTTGATTGCCAGCGGTTTAGACATTAATGGCTGTGTGTTGAGTTATTTTGAGGGGACAGCAAATGTACCCTGTTATACAAGCTGTGCACTCACTACACAACATTGTAGCAAAGTGTCATTTCTTCAGTGTTGTCACATGAAAAGATAGAAGAAAATATTTACAAAAATGTGAGGGGTGTACTTACTTTTGTGATATACTGTATACTATTTATATACATCCATGTGTGTTTGAGCTTTGGGGTAAAATCTTGCAGTAGGCTTGCGCACACCTATGCCCATATGCAAGGAGCCTGAGGGTAAAACAAAGTTTTATGAGGAATACAAATGTGAATAATTACTGTAATTACGAATTTAAAAAACAACAACTTTTATGATAATTTAAAAACATTAGGAGGCCTTAGAATCGATCCCTTAAGCTTGCCGCAGATCTTTCGGGGAGGTTTATTGGACATGGTGATGTATGCATTGAGACATCGAGTCGTATTTCCATCAATATGTCCATAATAAAATATATTACCATCCTACAATGGCATGGAGGACCATAAAGATTGGGGTTAAAGGTTAGTTTAAGGTCAAAGGTTACATTTAAGGGATGGATGGAGGTTAAAGGTCATGCTTAGGGGTTGAGTTTAAAGCTTTGCGTGAAAAGTCATCAAAAGACAATTATTTTTGGAATGTGATAAGTTTATAGTACAAGGATTGCAGTATTATCATTTAAGAGCTTAAGGACCGACGCACGCCGATATACATCAGCAAAATGGCACGGCTGGGCACAAGGGCGTACAGGTACGTCCCCTTCAAGATCCCAGCCATGGGTCGCGAGTGTGCCACCAGTAGTGTTGAGCGGAATACGCCATATTCGATTTCGCGATATTGCGCGAATATATAGAAGAATATTCGCGAATATTCGCGAATATCGAATATTCGTGATATTTTATCCAAAAAAAATTTTGCAAAATTTCGCTAATGCGAAAATGATTGCGAAATTCTCATAAACGGAGATCATTTCCTGTATTACTAAACTAATATGCACCAAACACTAACTCTACACTAACTCTACTTAAAAGAAAGGAGAATAAGGGGGCAAAAGAAGGGCGGAGAAGATAATCGCGCAATATTCCTTTTGCCGAATATTCGAGTTATTCTGATTGGCTCTGATGCAAAAGAAGGGCCGAGTAGCTGATGTGATTCTTTTATGTTGCCGAAAATTCGCAATGCAAATTTTCGGCAACATAAAAGAATCGCATCAGCTACTCGGCCCAGGGTCTCTCTCTAATCATACCAGCAATGCTTTTAGACATCGATGGAGATCACTAGGATGTGTTAAATTAAATAAATAAATTTAAAATAAATTTGAAAAAATATGAATATTCGCCATAGCGAATATTCGCCGCAATATTCGAGTTATTCGCGAATACTCGAATATGCAATATTCGTAGCGAATATTCGCAATGCGAATATTCGTGAGCAACACTAGCCACCTGGTCACAGAGAGGAAGAACGGGAAGAGAGGTAATTGTAAACAAACCTCTTCCCATGCTTCCTAATGAGCCTGTCACTGATCGTCTTTTACCTGTCATAGGGAACGACGATCAGTGACGTCACATGCTAAGCCACGCCCCCCCCCCCCCCCACAGTAAGAAACACAAATCAGGGCACATTTAACTGCTACAGCGCCCCCTACAGGTTAACCAGTGTATTTTTTTACAGTAAACAGTGCATTTTTATAGCACTGTTCGCTGTAAAAATTACAATGGTCCCAAAATAGCGTCAAAAGTGGCCGATGTGTCCTCCATAATGTCGCAGTCATGATAAAAATCGCTGATCACCGCCATGACTAGTAAAAAAACAATTGCGCAAACCAAACAATAATCGCTTATTGTGATTTTTTTCCCCCCCAAAAATAGGTAGAAGAATACGTAAATCGGCCTAAACTGAGGGGGAAAAAAAATTATATATTTTTTTGGGATATTTATTATAGCAAAAAGTAAAAAAATATTGATTTTTTTTCAAAATTGACGCTCTATTTTTGTTTATAGCGCAAAAAAAAACAAAAAAAAAAACGCAGAGCTGTTTAAATACCACCAAAAGAAAGCTCTATTTGTGGGGAAAAAGGACGCCGATTTTGTTTGGGAGCCACATCGCACGACCGCGCAATTGTCAGTTAAAGCGACGCAGTGCCGAATCGCAAAAAGTGGCCTGGTCCTTTAGCTGCATAATGTTCCGGGGCTGAAGTGCTTAAAAACCATCCTTGAGATCCAGTCCAATGACTTTGCCAAGGCTGAGATGATGTCATCAGTGTGCTGCAGGCAGGAGGAAGCATTTTCCCAGTCTCCCCTCCCCCAGTGATCAGAATGTACATTGTAACTTTGTAGCAAGTCACAAAGTAAGAGGCTGCAGCCGGGGCTGATCTGATATTTGTGAAAACAGAATTGACATGATTGTGTCATCTCTGAGCCATCATTTCAGTCCAGGAAGAAGATGGTGCCGTCCTTCTGGAGAGAAAAGCAAATAAAGGCATTGCTGGGGAGACGGGTCTACTTTAAATAATTTAAAAAATATTCCTTTTATCGCAGGAGATTGCCGCTTGTTCTTACAGCTGCAATTTAGGGCTTCCAGTCCCAGCGTACAATCACTGCATGTCTGTGGCGGTGTCACAATAGAGGCGTGTGATTGTACGCGGCATTGAATGAAATACAATGAATGAAGAAACATAATAGAAGAGACTAAATAAGAGGTTTTATGATAATCTTCAAAAAAAATATCCATAAAAATAATTTGTCATAATTCATAACTCCTCGGATACGGCGCCTGAATGGATATAATTAGTACCCTTCACAATCCCTTCATTATTCACAATCGTTTTAGAAGTGAAAGCCCCCCATTGTTCTTCATGACTAATCTCCTTCCACAACACCGAAAACACCGTTCTTATTCCCACATTTAACTTATCATTGGATAACATTGAGCCCAACGCCGGATAATTGATTATTCTGGGCCTGCCGGTCCTAATTAACCCCCTGAAGGCTGAGAGTACCCCCTGCATTTCCAGGCCGGATCAGGAGCTGACCCCACCGGGATGGGGGGCCGGGGGCTTGTACATCGCACCGATCTCTGTCATGTCACCAGGCTGGGGGGATGAATGATCGACATTCTCCAATCACCGCAACAGTACTGGAGACATAATACTACCGGATTCTGGGGACAGCAATCCTTCCTTCTTTTCTCCCTCCCTCCTTTTATTATCCTCTCTTTACCTTCCTTCCTTCCTATTTCCCTCCTTTCTTTCCTACCCTCTTTTATGCTTCCTCTCAGTTCTTCCCTCCTTTTTTCCCTTCCCCTCCCTCCTCCAGTTCCATTCTCCCTTCCCTTGACCCTTCCCTTCTTCATTCCCTTCCATTCTTTTTTCCCTTCTTCATTCCTTCTCCCCTCCCTTTTCCCTTCGCTTCTACCCTCCCTTCTTCCTCACCTTCTCCCTTCCCTTCTTCCCCCCTTCTATCTTCTCTTCCCTTCTCCCTTCTTTCCGTTCTCCCATCTATTCCCTTCTTCCTTCCCTTCTCTTCTTCCCTCCCTTCCCTACTTTCTGCCCTTCCCTTACTCCTTCCCTTCTCACCTCCCTTCCCTTTCCTTTCCTTTCTTTTCTTCTCCATCCCTCTTTATTTCTCCTTGTCAGCACATCATCTGTTATTTTATTTTTGTGTTTATGTTTTTGCTGCTCCCCCCCCCCCCCCCCCCCCCCCTAGTCTGAGTTCTGCTGTACAGGAGCTGCAAGACACTGATATCCGGTCACATTCAGGTTTTTACACCTTTTGAGTTTAAACAAATACAATAATAATACTAATGTATATTAATGAAGACAGAGCTGCAGGACTTTGTGCATTTTAAATCTGTCCGAGTGCCCGGAGTTCTGCTTTAAAATCAGATTCTGTCATTCTTTTCTTTCTCTTTCCTTTCTATTGAATCAATGATCGCCATTACCATGGTCATATCTATTGCAAATACACTGAAAGATCTATACCTTCTTTCTCTCTCTCCTCCTTCTTTCCTTTCTTTCTTTTCCTTTTCCCATTTCTTTTTCTCTTTCATTCTTTTTCTTTCTTTTTTAAATTCTTTTTTTCTTGCTTTTTTTACTTTCTTTTTCTTTTTTTCTGTTTCTTTTGTTCTTTTTCTTTCTCTTCTCATTCTTTCTCTCTCTTTTTTTCTTTTTCTCTCCCTTTTTTTTCTCCTGCTTGCATTAGACCCTTTAATCAATTATAAGAAAAGTACATTTTCTTTTCATTCTTCTTTTCTTTATACCTCCGATCCTTTCCTTCCTTTAGCCGTTTACTTTACTTTTACATTGCATTATATTAGGGCTGTTACTGATCAAAATTTTCATGTTTGATTAATCGTTTTTTTTAATCGATTAATCAACTAATTTCGATTAATTATAACGCACATACAGATCCACCTACTTTTAGCTGATCTCCTTGCAGGCCGATTCCCAGTGCAGCTCCAACAACTGGAAAAATGGATAGCAGGATACAAAAAACACACAAAGGCAGCGCTCGATGGGAATAGCATTAAAACTTTTATAGTCTTCAAGTAGGTAACAAAATAAATATTGCACTGGAGATAAAATCGATGCAGCTACAAAAACTGTAAAAATGGTGCGAGTAATACCAAACGGTACCAAAAGCAGTCATAAAAATATGTAGCTAAGTATGATACTGGTATAAAAATGTGTACAACGATACCACTGCTGAATCCAGATGGAGAGGTTAACATCAATCCGTCGGCATGTAGATGTCCTATGAAGGGAACTATCACAACTCCCAGTGGATGGTTGTAGAATCCCAGGGTGATAGAGGGAAGTGTAACAGCCCTTGTGTGTGGCAGATAGTAAGGTCCCCCCGGCATGCAGATATGAAGGCACAGCAAAGGAGCCCTTCAGATGGACACGGCAACCCCCGCCGGTGTCCATGACATCACCGGATCTCCGACGGAACTCCCTGAAGGCCCAGAAGTCGGCAGAGAGGTGAGTACCGATCAAAGGAATTTTAATCGATCAAAAATATTTTGATCGGTCAAAAAAATTAAAGATTAATCGATGAATTAAAAGTTAATTTGCACATCCCTACTTTATATTATATTCTCTTTCTCTCTCGCTCCCTCTTTATTTCTTTCGTTCTTTTTTTTTTACTTTTCTTTCTTATTTTCGTCGATTTTCTTTCTTTCCTTTTTTTTTCTCTTTCCTTTATTTCTTTTTCTCTTTCTTTCTTTTTCATTCTGTTTCTTTCTTTCTTTTTTTTCACTTCTTTCTTTCTTTTTCTCTCTCTCTCTCTTTTTTCCTTTCTCTTGCATTAGACCCTCCAATCAATTATATAAAAAATTAATTTTCCTTCCATTATTTCTTTCTTTATCCATCCGACTCTTTCCTTCCTTTTCTGCCCTTTAGCCTTTTACTTTACATTGCATTATATTTCTCCTTCTGTTATGACCTCGTACCTCTATGCTGTGATCATTATATATCAGTGATGCTCCATCTCTTTCTCTCTCTCTACATATAGTGTGTGTATATATACACACACACACACACACACACACACACACGTGTGTACTATACATATATATACAGTGCTCACTATAGGAAGTGAGCACTGTACTCTCTATTTTATGTCTCGGTGAGGTTCCGGCTGTCCGGAGTGACATCCGCTCCTCGGATTGGTCGGGGCAGGTCTGGTAGAAATCACAGGTTGTGTCTTGTTGATGCCTGAGGACATTTCAGAATAATGACAGTCCCTGACACTGGCACCCAGAGAGCCGGTAATCCTCCCGGAATGGAACAGAACATTCTGTCTGCAATCTGTCTGGTCTCTTCTGGATTCGGGACCATCAGGTGGGAATTGTGTGAAAATAATGGTGTCAGCCCTCCCCGCTGACCGCTGTAACAATTCATCAAGGACAGCAACTGACGGGCGGCTATGGCATGCACATTTCTCTATATACTGCTTTATTGGGCGATGACGGAACTAAAATCCAATTCACTCTAACAGCGACATACAGGGATTTGTATTTCAGTCCATCCAGTCCTGATATTTACACAGCTCTGTCACACAGCACAGCTTGGCTCATTACTTTTTTCTATTGCATGTAATCAGTGCAGCTTGGTCACCTCCCCACCCCCAACCTCAGGGAACATAAAGGCTTTGGACTGAAGCACTGTGCAGGGGAATTGTGGGACCGCTAAAGACCCGGGCCACTCATATTAGAGCAGCAGGTCAGCTCTCCAGAATAATATGTTGTTGTTTTATAAAGCAACTATTGCCAGGTTGTTAGCTACTTACGCCCCGGAGGATTTAGCTGCCCAATGACCGGGCCTTTTTTTTCGATTCGGCACTGCGTCGATTTAACTGACAATTGCGCTGTCGTGCGATGTGGCTCCCAAACAAAATTGGCGTCTTTTTTTTCCCACAAATAGAGATTTCTTTTGGTGGTATTTGATCACCTCTGCCGTTTTTATTTTTTTGCGCTATAAACAAAAATAGAGCAACAATTTTGAAAAAAAAATAATATTTTTTACTTTTTTCTATAATAAATATCCCCCAAAAATATATAACACAATACATTTTTTCCTCAGTTTAGGCCGATACGTATTCTTCTACCTATTTTTGGTTAAAAAAAAAAAAAAAAAAGATCGCAATAAGCGTTTATTGATTGGTTTGCGCAAAACTTATAGCGTCTACAAAATAGGGGATAGTTTTATTGGATTTTTTTATTAATAATTGTTTTTCATTAGTTATGGCGGCAATCAGCGATTTTTATCGTGACTGCGACATTGCGGCGGACACATCTGACACTTTTGACGCTATTTTGGGACCATTGTCATTTATACAGCGATCAGTGCTATAAAAATGCACTGATTACTGTGTAAATGACACTGGCAAGGGAGGGGTTAACCACTAGGGGGAGAGGAAGGGGTTAAGTATGACCTAGGGAGTGATTCTAACTATGGGAGGATGGGCTACAAGTGACACGACAGTGATCACTACTCCCGATGGCAGGGAACAGTAGATCAGTGTCCTGTCACTAGGCAGAACAGGGAGATGCCTTGTTTACACAGGCATCTCCCTGTTCTGCAGCTCTGTGACACGATCGCGGGACACTGGTGGACACCGAGTCCGTGGGTCCCGAGGGCACAGTCACGGAGCTCGCGTGCATGCCAACAAGTTTTCACAGTAATCAGTACATTTTTATAGCACTTTTCGCTGTTAAAATGACAACGGTCCCAAAAATGTTTTAAAATTGTCCGAAGTGTCCGCCATAATGTCGCAGTCACAAAAAAAAAAAAAAAAAAAAAAAAAAATCGCTGATCGCCGCCATTAGTAGTAAAAACAAAGAAATTAAAGAAAAAGCCATAAAACTATCCCCTATTTTGTAAGCGCTGTAAATGTTGCACAAACCAATCAATAAATGCTTATTGCGATTTTTTTTATCAAAAATAGGTAGAAGAATACGTATCGGCCTAAACTGAGGGAAAAAAAATGTATATATATTTTTGGGGGATATTTATTATTGAAAAAAGTAAAAAATATAGATTTTTTTTCAAAATTGTCGCTTAATTTTTGTTTATAGCGCAAAAAATAAAAACCGCAGAGGTGATCAAATATCACCAAAAGAAAGCTCTATTTGTGGGAAAAAAAGGACGCCAATTTTGTTTGGGAACCACGTCACACAAGACCGCGGAATTGTCAGTTAAAGCGACACAGTGCCGAATCGCAAAAAGGGGCAAGGTCCTTAACCTGCATAATGGTCAGGGGCTTAACCGGTTAAAGACCAATCTAAAAAATTGAATTTTTCTCGTCTGTACATTTCTTGATGGATTGAAACCGACATTTGTAGTCTCTATCGGCAGCCTTTGTGACAGGGTGACAACGCAGGAACACAATTTGGAGACGGAGACAGAGCGTTGTCACCCTATAACAGGAAGTGCCTGAACAAGGCCCTTCATGGCAGGATCTACAGTTTTAAAAGATTGACTTTTGAAAGGACATGTTAAAACTTCAATGAGATTTTAGGGATTGGGTTTACAATGAGGTTGTCACCAGGCCCATCCCCTGCTTCCTATTACCGATACCGCAGTGTACGCGGTCTTATTGGCAGGAGCAGCGTTAATGATGGCAGAGTTTTGGATAATTATTGAAAGCAGCAACCTATTAAAACAACAAATGCCGGCATATTTCATCCTCCAGCGTTAATGGAATGACATAATCGGTAATGATATAGGACAGGAATGAGTTATCAGGTGTTTGGTAATTAGGAAGCGGTGTCACCCCCATTAAATCTTACCCCGGCCCGGCAGGGTAACGCGCCATGTTTTATGATGAATAATTAATACAGGCTGTGTGTGAATACTCCATCCATCTTTGTAATTATGTTTCCATCAAGAGTGGGACTAAAGGGAGTGCCGACTTATCAGAGTTCTCTGTTCACTTCTCAGAACCAGGACTTCACGTCCTCAACTGACCCATAGCAAGGAACGTTCAAAGGGTAAATCCCCCCCACCCACCCCACCCCAAAGTGACACCCCAACGCCCAGTGGGTTCAGTACCGGACTTCTTACTGGTCTTGGATATTCCCCACAGTAAGATTTCCCTGCCATAATTTCCGGGCAAAATTCAAATCCAGGAGGGATGGTGGGAACCCCTCATAATGGGCACAGCAGGTGTACAGACCCTGGAACTCAGCACAGGGATGGTGGGAACCCCTCATAATGGGCACAGCAGGTGTACAGACCTGGGAACTCAGCACAGGGACCTTTGCCGTGTTCTTCACTGTCCTTGTCTGCTTGTTGCCCCGACCTTTTGGCTTTTCTCGTGACTATCCCTTGTTGTCCCGGTCTGCTGCTTCCTCTCTATCCCCCAGTAGTCCACCGTGAGCATGAGCCGGGAGACCCTAGGGGCCGCAACCTGGAGCCAGTTGCAGCAAAGTCCATCCACCAGGGGCCCTGGTGAACACCTTCTGGCTCTTAGATTCCGCGCCCCGGGGAATCCTATGCTCTAGCTCCCAGTGTGATCAGTGTTAGTGCTCCAGAGGACCTTCTTTCCTGAGCCACCCAGAGCTCCATCCGCAGCAGTCAGACGTAGGGTCCACTACCTTAACGGTACACTTCTGGCCCCAACGCTGTGCATCTGTCATCTGGCCTTAGGTAACCTGACAAAGGATAGAATAAAAATTATAATAACATAAAAGAATAAAATAGAAAAAAAAAAACACTAGAAGAGTGTTTCTAACTGTTAGGGGGCATAGCTACGAGTGACACATCACTGATCGCTACTCCCGATGAGAGGAAACAGACGATCAGTGACATGTCACTAGGAAGGACGGGGAGATGTTGTGTTTACACTGACATCTCCCCGTTCTTCAGCTTCGTGACTTGATCGCAGGAAATCGGCGGACATAGAGTCCACGGGTCCCGCGGGCACATGCGCGTGCAGGGCCGCCATCAGGAATTATGAGGCCCCTTACACAGCTTCAGGCATGGGCCCCCTGGAGCAGAAAACCAGGGGGGGGCTGCCGCCTCAAATTGAGAAGGAAGCGGGGGGGCTGCCGCGAATCGAGAAGCAGGGGGCGCCGCCGCTAATTGAGAAGCGGGGGAGGGGGCGTGAATTGAGAAGCAGGGGGGTGCCACAAATTGGGGCCCCCTACTAAAAAAGTGGTAGCCATCTGGGGCCTTGGGGACCTCTGGGACTTTTAATAAAAAGAAAAAAGAAAATAAATAAATAAAATATATATATATATATATAGGGGGTGCCATCCGGTCCTCTTACAGGTGTACTAGCAGGGGGTGCCACGAATTGGTGCCCCTTACAAAAAAATATATAAAAAAAAGGAGGTAGACATCTGGGGCCCTGGGGACCTTTGAGCCGTTTAATAAAAAAATATATATGAAAAAAATATTTAAAAAAAAAATGTATAAAAAAAAAATGTATAAAAAAATTAAAAAAGGGGGGGGGGGTTGCCATCTGGGGCCCTGTGGACCTCTGGGCCCTTTAATAAAAGAAAAAAAAAAAACATATGAAAAAAGGGGGGTTGCCATCCGGGCCCCTTACATGTGTACTACCTGTACCCCCTGATGGCGGCCCTGTGCAGCGGGTGACCACACTGATTAAATTAAAGGGGACGTACCTGTACCCGCATCTGCCTGTCTGTGTCATTCTGTCGACGTATAAGTGCGCGCGGCGGTCCTTAAGCGGTTAATCTGGTCTTTTGCTCACACATGTCAAGGTTCACGTTAGAGCAGGGGTCTCAAACTGGCGGCCCTTCATGCGTTAGAGGCAGAATTTTGCGTTATCTGCAGTCCTGTATCTACAACGTGCCTTTCCCGACAGCGAGCCACCGCACAAAGCGCAACCAGATGAGCGCGGCGCTCCCTATAGAGAGAATGTGTATTATTGAATTCTGCGACTCGTTTCTGGTTATTTAATTAAGGAGCGCTGTGGCGGGTCCATAGAGATGTCACATGTGCCAGTTCTTCAACGATTCCTCCACTTCACAAGCACCCGGAAATCCCGGCGACGCCACATCAAATAGGCGACTATGAAAGATTTTTTTTTTTTTTTTTGTTCAAAAACTTTGAGCTTAACATTTTAAACTTGATCCTGTGACCCACAGATAAAAATCATTGCGCCGCGTGAGATAGCCTCAAAAGGCCACAGCCAGTAAACCGGCGACGGCTTAAGAGAATTATACCGTTCTCTATGTGTCAAGCCAATAAATAATTCCTTAAATCTTAAAATAACATTGTGGATTAAAGGCGGATTGTGAGGATAAGTCTCGGGGGGAGGTATGTAGCAGGCAGAGGTCCTATGCAGATTACTAATCAATATTTGAGGTTGGTGGCGGGATTGGCAGGCGAGCGCCGGGGCCAACGGCCGCTCGGGCGCTGAGTCTTGCTCGGTGACGGATCCTGCAGCGCTGCCTTACATATAATGAGGATTTTTTTCAGGAGTGTATTTATCATTAGACTTGGAGTTTAGGTGACATCCTTTATTGGATAACTTGTGTTATTAACCACTTCCATACCGGGCAGGGCCGCCTTAATAGCACCATGGGCCCCTGGGCCAAGTAATGCTCTGGGGCCCCTACAACGATGACAGTGCAGGTAAACAAACATCAAGTAGGTAGGAGGCAGACTGCCTCCCCTGTGTATCCATCACTCTCAGTACCATCATGGTGCCCCCATTTTCGGGGCAGTGTGGGCTCAAGGACCAGCTGCATTGGGGAAAGTGAAGGGCCCCCCCATTGCAGCTGGGGACCATGGGCAGTGCCCAGGTGTGCCCTCTCATTAAGACAGCCCTGATACCGGGTCTATTCTCCTACATGTAAAAAACATCATTTTTTTTTGCTAGAAAATTACTCAGAACCCCCAAACATTGTAAATGTTCTTCCCCTAGGGAATAAAATAGCGGTCATTGCAACTTTTTGGAAAAAAAAACTGTTTCATGAATTAAAAAACAACAAAACAGTAAAGTCAGCCCAATTTTTTTGTATAATGTGAAAGATGATGTTACGCCGAGTAAATAGATACCTAACATCTCACGCTTTAAAATTGCGCACACTCATGGAATGGCGCCAAACTTTGTTACTTATAAATCTCCATAGGCGACGCTTTACATTTTTTTTTACAGGTTATCAGTTTAGCGTTAGAGAGGAGGTCTGGTGCTAGTATTGTTGCTCACGCTTTAACACACGCAGCGATACCCCATGTGTGGTTTGAACGGCGTTTACATATGTGGGCGGGACTTACGTGTGTGTTTACTTCTGAGCGCGAGCTTCATCCTGTGTCACTCACAATCAAGAACACAGTCATTGATCCGCTCATCGTGACAAATTAGTTAATGTGGTTTAGTACACTGTGAAGAGCCAAGTGTAAAGTCTGCTCCATGCTGGTAGCAAGTCTGGTGGTGTGTACCATGAGAGGGGTTGTTTTTCAGGGGTGGGGATTGGCCCCTTAGTCCAAATGAAAAGAACTCTTAAGGGGTCAGAATACCAACACATTTTGGAAAATGTCATGCTCCCAACTTTGTGGGAATAGCTTAGGGACGGCCCCTTCCGGTTCCAACTAGGGTGACCACGTGTCCCGGATTGCTAGGGACAGTCCCGCATTTTGCAGGCACATTAATTTCAGGACAATACAGTGTCCCGGAATGGAACTGACACAGCCACTGACACAGCCACTGACACAGCCACCAAAACACCTCCCCCCCCCCCCCCCCCAGTCAATCTAATACTCCCAAAAAATGCCGCCACATCACCACTTTACTCACTGACAGTACTTGTTCTGGCCGGGAATGTCTGGAGGAGCACAACCCTCAGCCCGCCTCTAGTGTCCAATCACAGTCCTGTGATTCGTTACAGCACAAGCTGATTTTTGGGAAGGGGGAGTGTCCCTGAATGGTAGTTTGGAAATGTGGTCACCCTAGTTCCAACATTACTAAGCACCATTGCACAAAGCAAGGTCCTTAACCACTTGCTTACTGGGCACATAAACCCCCTTTGTGCCCAGGCGAAATTTCATCTTCCGGCACTGCGTCGCTTTAACTGACAATTGCGCGGTCGTGCGACGTGGCACCCAAACAAAATTGGCGTCCTTTTTTTCCCCACAAATAGAGCTTTATTTTGGTGGCATTTGATCGCCCGTGCGGTTTTTTTTTTTTGCGTTATAATGAAAAAAAGAGCGACAATTTAAAAATATATATATATTTTTTACTTGTTGCTATAATAAATATCCCATTTTTTTTTTTTTTTTTATAGTTTTTTTTCTCAGTTAAGGCCGATACGTATTCTTCTACGTATTTTTGTAAAAAAAATAAAAAAAAATCACAATAAGTGACTGCTTTGCGCAAAAGTTATAGCACCTACAAAATAGGGGACATAATTATGATTTTTTTTTTTATATTTTTTTTTTTACTAGTAATGGCGGCGATCTGCGATTTTTATTGGGACTGCGATATTGCCACGGACACATCGGACACTTTTGACACATTTTTGGCGCCATTCACATTTATACAGCGACCAGTGCTATAAAAATGCACTAATTACTGTATAAATGTGACTGGCATTGAAGGGGTTAACACTAGGGGGTGAGGAAGGGGTTAAATGTATTGCCTGGGTGTGTTCTAACTGTATGGGGGGGTGACTGGGGGAGGTCACCGATGCTGTCTCCCTATGTACAAGAGAAACAGCATCTGTCACCTCACTGACAGGACGTGAAGCTCTGTGTTTACACTCAGAGCTCCACGTCCCTGCTGTCTCACCGACGATCGCGTGTACCTGACGGACATCGCGGCCGCCGGGTACACGCATCGGATCCTCGGTGATGCGTCGGGACTGTTTTTCCCCACCGCGCGCCACCCTGTGGCGCGCGGGGAATTACAAGCAAATCACGTCCAAAGACGTGACCCCGGCGCCTCAGGTCCGCGCTGTTCACGTATTTTGTTAATAGCGCGGACCTGAAGCAGTTAAAGACATGGATGAACGAGTTTGGAGTTTCACTGGCCTACACAGAGTCCTGACCTCAACCCGATAGAACACCTTTGGGATGAATTAGAGCGGAGACTGCGAGCCAGACCCTCTCGTCCAACATCAGTGCCTAACCTTGCGAATGCGTTTCTGGAAGAACTGGTTAAACATTCCCATAGATACACTCCTAAACCTTGTGGACGGCCTTCCCAGAAGAGGTGAAGCTGTTATAGCTGCAAAGGGCGGGGCCAACTCAATATTGAACCCTATGGGCTAAGTCTGGAATGCCATTAAAGTTCATGTGTCTAAAGGCAGGCGTCCCAATACTTTTGGTAATATAATGTATGTAGCTAGCCTTCCACAGCGTGTAGGAAGATAGGACGTCATACTACAGGAACTTTGTCCCCTGGGGATCAGAACATTTTAATTAAAAAAAATGACTCTTCTATTTAAAGCCTTATAGTGAACCTGCACTGCCAACGCAGATGGTCCAGCCACAGCGGCAAACAATAGCGCACAGATCCTTACCTCACCCCCATAAACAATATTTTCCTGATCTTGATTTGTGCCCCCTGTAGAATTTTATATCCGCAGTTCGATGTGCTAGTCTGGCTTTTTATCTGCGCGTTGTAATCCTAATCCTGAGGGCTATAAATAAAGTGCTGCATACTACCAGAGAATCAATGCCTGCGCGGCTCATAATACGTGCAACCAATCGCCCGGCATCGTAATTGGGTCCTCAGAGTGAAATATTTTTTCGGGCCGTATAGAGTGACTTCCCAGTGATTTATGTGTGAAGATGGAGACGGGGGCAACGCGCTCGTCTGGGCTGCTTTAATGCTTGTAGGAAAGTCTTAGCTGCAGAATTTTGGACTCGGGGATGTTTCCGTCAAAGAACATTAACGGCATCTGTAGAAGGTCCATCAGGATGCAGTTCCACCAAGAGGCATCAGATAGAATTATGTCTGGACCGCTAGGCGTCACATCGCAGGAGGTCTCGGGACCCCCTAATAATAGAAGGGAATCGCTTGGCCTTTGTGAAGTTGAAGGGACACTCTGGCCATAGGTGGAAATGCAAACGAGGAGCACATGGGCTGGTGCAAGCTTTTTTGACACCTCAGGCGAAACCCAATTTTGTCACCCCCCTTTGACTCCGCCCCATGACTCCACCCCTTTGCCCTGCCCACATATACCCCACTTTTAAAGAGGCACCGATCAAATGCAGCCTATCAGCGCCCATCAATGCAGCCTCACCAGTGCCACTCAATGCAGTCTCACCATCGCCCATCAATTGCAGTCTCACCATCGCCCATCAAATGCAGCCTCACCAGCGCCCATCAAATGCAGCCTCACCAGCGCCCATCAAATGCAGCCTCACCAGCGCCCATCAAATGCAGCCTCACCAGCGCCCATCAAATGCAGCCTCACCAGCGCCCATCAAATGCAGCCTCACCAGCGCCCATCAAATGCAGCCTCACCAGCGCCCATCAATGCAGTCTTATCGCCCATCAAATGCAGTCTCACTATTGCCCATCAAATGCAGCCTCACCAGTGCCCATCAATGCAGTCTTATCATCGCCCATCAAATGCAGTCTCACTATTGCCAATCAAATGCAGCCTCACCAACACCCATCAAATGCAGCCTCACCAGTGTCAATCAAAGTCAGTCTCACCATCGCCCATAAAATGCAGCCTCACCAGTGCCCATCAAATGCAACCTCACCAGTGCCCATCAATGCAGTTTTACCATCGCCCATCAAATGCAGCCTCACCAACGCCTATCAAATGCAGCCTAACCTGTGCCCATCAATGCAGCCTCACCAGCGCCCATCAAATGCAGCCTCACCAGCGCCCATCAAATGCAGCCTCACCAGCGCCCATCAAATGCAGCCTCACCAGCACCCATCAAATGCAGCCTCACCAGCGCCCATCAAATGCAGCCTCACCAGCACCCATCAAATGCAGTCCCACCAGTGCCCATCAAATGCAGCCTCACCAGCGCCCATCAAATACAGCCTCACCAGCACCCATCAAATTCAGCCTCACCAGCGCCCATCAACGTAGCATCTTGTTTAGTTTTACCCACCAGTTAATGCATGGAATCACTGTGAAACAACCCCTGCTGGTTAGGGGATGGCGGTACCCCTGCCCCGCTCGGTGGCCCTGAAAAGGGCTGGGAGCGGAAAAGGAAGAAAAGATATAAGGGCACACATGACATGTAACAAGAAGAAAAAAAAAAACTACAATGCGCTTCTGGAAGAATGATCAAACATTCCCATAGACACTCCTAAACATTGTGGACGGCCTTCCAAGAA
This sequence comes from Rana kukunoris, assembly GCA_029574335.1. Classification (NCBI taxonomy): domain Eukaryota; kingdom Metazoa; phylum Chordata; class Amphibia; order Anura; family Ranidae; genus Rana; species Rana kukunoris. The sequence continues at coordinate 316,955,682 of CM056059.1, forward strand.
GAGTTGAAGCCGTTATAGCTGCAAAGGGCGGAGCCAACTCAATATTGAACCCTACGGACTAAGACTGGGGTGCCATTAAAGTTCAGGTGCCTGTAAAGGCAGGCGTCCCAATACTTTTGCTAATATAGTGTATCGCAAATATCCCTTTTATATTCTTTTCATTAACTAGTATTTTAGTTTTGCTTGATATTGGTTGGTGTTCCTCCCCGTACAGGTGGTGGAAGAAACGTCGGGGTAAGATAGATGAAAGCCGCGGCCTGACCTTATTTGTCCAATCAATGGGACTATTCAGAGAGTCTCATTACCGCTCCTGTGCCGGGTAGTGAATAGCCGGATGGATTCTGCTCTGTGACTGCGGCTAAATTATCACCTATCATTTTCCGAGCGCGGCGGATCGTCCCGGTGTTTGGTGGAGACGATAAAGGAAGAGAATTGTTACAATGTCCCGGGGATGGGGAGAGAGCCTTCTAATGTTTCTTCACAAGAGGAGACACATGACCCTCCATCCATGGGAGCCATTATTAAAGAGATGTTCACTGTACTGTATAGAAAGTTGTCTCATATTTCTCCAGGAACATCGAGGAATGTTAAAGTGATCTGAGAAGATCAGTCAGTAAACCATTTGTTCTGTTTCCCACAAAAGCTGTATCTGTCTGCACTGCTAAAGTGGACCGAGTATGATATGTTAAGTGCAGCATGTACAGTAATGTCAGTGTAACACTTCCAGGTATTACAGTGGAACCTCGGATTACGCGCATAATCCGTTCCAGGAGAATGCCTGTAATCCAAAACACTCGCATATCAAAGCGAGTTTCCCCATAGAAGTCAATTGAAACTAAAACAATTCGTTCCACATTGACTTCTATGGCAGCCCTCAAAAATGTCACTCGCCTGCTCGCATTTGGCGAGTGAAATTATGAGGAGTGCAAGTGTGGACAGAGGTAGAGGTGTACTGGGGAGAGGCGTTATGTTTACATTGTTTTATGTTAATATTGTTAAGGTTGTTGTTGCTGTTAATATTTATTCTGAATAAAACATTTAGGCCTCATTTCCACTGGCGTTTTTACAGCCACTTTTCTGAGCGTTTTTTTGCAGCTTAAAAACGCCTGTCCATGTTAGTCTATGGTATCATGCCCACCATGACGTTTTTGAGCTGTAGATAGCTAAGCTGCAAAAAAAACGCGGGGCCAGTGCGTTCTGAAGCTCCAGCAATAGAGCTGTAAAAACGCCAGACATAAAAAAACGCTTAGAAACGCGCAAAAATGCGCACAAACGCTCAAAAACGCAGCCGCAGCGTTTTTAAAGCTCCAGCTCAAAAAAAAAATTGCGTGGGGTCACCATTAATTTACATACAACACGCCCACTCCAAGCCTACTTTGAATTACGCGGGCTTACGCCGGCCCATTTACACTACGCCACCGTAACTTGGAGCGCAAGTTCTTTCTGAATACGGGACCTGCTGCTCAAAGTTACTGCGGCGTAGTGTATCTGAGATACACTACGCCCGCCGAAACTTACGCGATTCGATCTGAATCTGGCCCATAGTGTCTACAAAATAAGAGATATATATATTTCTATAAATCTATTTTTTATTAAAGGGCTCAGAGGTCCCCAGGGCCCCATGTGGCAAAACCCCCCCCCCCCTTTTTAAATTTTTCTTATAAAATGTTTACTTTTAAAAAAAAATTATATTTTTTTTTGTTTATTTTTTATTAAAGGGCCCAGGTCTCTTTTTTAAATATAAATATTTTTTATTATTAAATGGCCCTTTTTTTTAAAAAAATATATATATTTTTATATATTTTTTTTATTTTTTCTCTTTTTATTAAAGGCCCCAGATGGCTACCCCCCTTTTTTTTTTATATATTTCTTCTTTTTCTGTAAAGCCCCCCCGCTTCTCAATTTCAGACGGCAGCACCCACCCCCTCAGTTCTCTGCTCCAGGGGGCCCATGCCTGAAGCTGTGTAAGGGGCCCCTTAATTCCTGATTGCGGCCCTGCAGCAGTCACATATCAGGAATATACCAATACGCCCATGCTGCACAGCCATTTACTGGGAAGCTCAGTGTGCTGCTGCTTCTCCTTCCCCAGCTCATATGCAGCTGAGATCAGAGGGAATGAGGGGAAAAAAGGTATTTAGAATGATTTATATCTACACAAAAAAATGTTCTGCCTTTCATTTTTATTTTAAACCAAATGGGTTGTTTTACAAGGCGATCGTTCACAATCACTTTAATGCGCCGGAGAAATGGAAACGGGCTCTTGGCGTCTGTTGTGCTGCAATCCCTCCAGTCTCTCAAGTGTCTTCTCTTCTGTCCTTCACTCGCACCGGTGATTAGGAATTCACAGACATCTCCTCTTCCCTCATCCTCCACACGTGTCCGTCCGGCGCTCCCCTCCCCCCTCCCACCAAATAAAAGACGCGGGAGTGAAAATATTTATCTGCGTTACAAGTGACAACATGGAAAGGACGTTCTCCGCTTCCCCTGAAGACATGTTTGCGCAGAGAGCCACGTTCGATTTGCTGATAAATATGTAAAGGGGTTACTTGCACAGTGGCTGCCTTTATTACATTGTAGAATAAAGGGAAGAAAACCTTTTTTTTTTTTTAAGGAGTTTATTTGGAACGCCGCATATTTTTTTGGAAAAGAGGAATAAATCTCAGCGTGCCTTACCTTGAAATACAGGACAGGCGCTGCGTGATCTACTTCACGCCGAGCCTCCGAAACCGAAGGATTTTTTATTTACTAGGCGAGGAGCGGCAAAAGATGGAGGAAATTGATGAAACGCTCTCAGCGGCCGCCCTTTGAGGTTATATACTGTTCTGGAGGAGCGCGTTCATCCTCCAGCGACTTTAATTATTTTGTTTGTGGACCGCTATCCTGCAACTTTTTCTAATTATGTAATTCTGTTTTTCAGGTATTCCTATGTGTTCTATAAAAAACTATAGGTACAGCGCTAAAAATTATGACATATATATGTGAAAAATAACAAATTAGTGAAAAAGACTTAAAAATGAAGTGAAAATGATGTGATTAAAAGAAATGAGAATCGAAAGTGATCCAATTAATATAGTCCATAATATGTGAAATTTGAACAAAAAAATCTTCTTCCACCAAACGACACCCAGTGAATAAGGTTGGCTCCTTACCACAAGAATAGACCGTATGTGAACCGGTCAGATGAGCATGGGGATGATTATAGTCTTCCCAGACCAACTTCTCCAAAGCAACAGACAGAACAATTGATGGTTCCACAACGTTGTTTAAAGTAAAGCATGGGGATGTTTCAAAGGTTGTACAGTTTCCTGCAGTCCTAGCATTTCTAGATCCTTTTCTTCCAACAACAGGCGTACACTAGACTCCAGATGTGCATAGGGGTGTGAATAGCCATCCGTTCTTTTTGGGTGATTGTGTGCCTGATCTGTTGGACCTACATGGGGAAATGTCCTTCCATACGTGGGTAAAGCAATAACTGTAGAACCATATGTAGGTTGTCCAGTTTGTGTGCTGAAGTATTCACATGCCTTTATTTGGTGTGCATTGTTCTCTCTCTGGTTCTTATCTTGCAGTCCTTCATTGATCTTCTGTCGCAGAGTATATAGAACTGGCTCAATCACTCCTGGTGTATTGGCAATCAACTTACGGATGATGTCATCTGGAATGTGGAAGTTCAGCTTGGGAAATACTTTGCGATTTAAAGTTGCCCAGTTGCAAAGTTTTTGTTGCGTTGAGTTTGCTGGAATGTAGTTGTGTATTTCAACAATCTTGGGAATAAAATGTTTTGTAACTTCTGCAACCAAAACTCGCCAAGGCTCTCTGCATGTGAGAGTGTTCTACCTTTTATTTTTCTTGCAGTGGGACATTCCTTGGAAGGTGGGAATACATTCAGAAGCCAAGAAAAGGATAATATTTATCAGTTAAAGCTATGAACATTGTACGCAGTGGCAGCTCTTTAATTAGACGGTCGCCTAAGGCCTTGCACTCACAGGGGCCTCGCGGCTGCCTAATTTGCCTGACGGAGGAAAGGGAGAGCACAGCATCAAGAAGAATGATGGCACTGCTTGGGGATGTGCGGGACCAATCTCCTTATGTCAGGATTCTGCACTAATATCAGCTGGACTGCCTCTCCCTCCCTTCTTTATCCCAGGCTGCACAGAGGGAGAACCGGTTTAAGTCATTGCCCCTCGAGCCGCTGTAATGCCAATAATAAGATCCGCACCATCGATGATGGGAGGAAACCATCTCATTGGTTGGTCTAATGAACTGCAGGAAGCCATGTTGACTGGTAGATGAAGCCTGTAAGGTCAGACAAGCTCCTTAAGCTACATGACCAAAGTTCCCAGTTCCACCCACCTGCCCCTTTGGTAGGGATGAGACTTGTAAGAGGGTATTAGTTCCCTTTTAGACCCAGGCCCTTTCTTTTTTTATGCCCAGGGCTTGTCAGTTATGGAAATAACAGAAGGTACAAGGGGGAATAGCAGGAAGCCCCATGGGAATAGCAGAATGGTCTCAATGTGGGAGGGCCTAGGGGTTGTAGAGTTTGGCCATCCTTTTGGTGAAGGGTGATTCTTCCCTGAGTGGGCCCACTCCCATTACTTGGGCACCAGGACTTACTGAGTCATGCAAAATTGAATCCCATGTGGGAAGTTTGGATGTCCTTGTAATGAAGGGTGGCCCACTCCCGGTACTTGAGCACCAGAACATACCGAGTCGTAAACAGCTGAAGCCCATGGAAGGGAAATTTGCAAAAGAGAGAGGTAGGAGAATAAGTGGGACAATGCCTTGGGAATAGCAGAAGGTACAAGTGGGATTAGCAAAAAGTCCCATGGGAATAGCAGAAGGTTCTCGACGTGGGAAGCCGGCCTGCGGGTTGTTAAGTTTGGACATTTTTGTGGTGAAGGGTTATGTATTCCAGAGTGGGCCCATTACTTGGGCACCAGGACTTACTGTGTCACAGAACACTGAATCCCATGTAGGTCCCCAGGAATGGCAGAAGGTCCCCAGTGTGAGAGGGACTAGGGGTTGTAGAGTTTGGACATCCTTGTGGTGAATGGTGGTTCTCCCCTGAGTGGGCCCACTCCTGTTACCTCGGCACCAGAACTTACTGGGTTATAAAAAGTTGAATTCCATAGGAGGGAAGTGGGAATAGCAGAAGGTTCTCAATGTGGGAGGGCGTGGAGGTTGTAGAGTTTGGACATCCTTGTGGTGAACAGTGATTTATCTCTGAGTGGGCCCACTCCCATTACTTGGGCACCAGGACTTACTGAGTCATGCAAAATTACAGTAAATCCCATGTTGGAGGGACTGGTGGTTGTAGAGTTTGGATGTCCTTGTAGTGAAGGGTGGCCCACTCCCTTTACTTGGGCACCAGAACTTACTGAGTCATAAAAAGTTGAATCCCATGGAAGGCAAATTTTGCAGAAAGGCCCTGTTGGGAATAGCAGGTTCTCAATGTGGGAGGGCCTGGGGTTGTAGACATTTGACATCCTTGTGGCGAAGGGTGATTCTTTCCTGAGTGTTCCCATTCCCATTACTTGGGCACCAGGACTTACTGAGTCACGGAAGGTTGAATCCCATGGAGGTCCCTATTAATAGCAGAAGGTCTTGAATGTGTGGGGAACTAAGGGTTGTAGAGATTGTATGCCCTTGTAGTGAAGCTCATGTGTCATGGATATGCAATAATGTCTGGCAGCTTACCTGTCTCTCCATGTGTTCATTAGATGCCCGACTCTCTTATCTGGCTGCCTTTATCATCTCTCCCTTTATGGCTCCACCCCAGGCCATCCCAGGAACTCTATACTAACCACTGGTCTGCTTTGCTGTTCAACCTTGTTTGTTAGCATTGTGTTCCTGCTTGCCGTGTGCTACGTTATCTCTGTGTACCGACTTTGGCTTGTCTATGACTACTCCTGTTTGCCTGTGACCCTGACCCTTGGCCTGTCCCTTGGTTATCCTTGTCTGCTTGTTGCCCCGACTTCGGCTTACCCTTCACTATTCCTTGTGTCCTGAGTGGCTGCTTCCCCTCTCTCCCTATGGAGCGTGACCTAGGGGACTCCAGGGGCCACGACCTGGATCCAGTTGCAGCAAAGTCCATCCTCACCACTAGAGGCTCTGGTGAATATCAAACTGGAGACTCCGCTCCCTGGGGAATCTTTGGTTCAAGGTTCCTGTAGGATCTCTGTTTGTGCCCAAGTGAACCTCTTCTCCAGATCCATTCTGTAGTCCTTCTGCAGCAGTCTGCTATTGGGTTCACTACCTCGTGGTGCATCCCTGCCTCCAACAGGGTGCACTGGTCATCTGGACACAGGTGACCTGACATCATGGAAGTTTGAGCCCATAGAAGGAAAATTTGCAAAAAAGAGAAGTAGGACAATAATTGGGACATTGCCTTGGAAATAGCATAAGGTACAAGAGGATTAGCAAAAAGTCCCATGGGGAATAACAGAAGGTTCTTCCAATACTTGGGCACCAGGATTTACTGAGTCATGGAAATTTGAATCCCATGTAGGTTCCCAGGAATGGCAGAAGGTCCCCAGTGTGGGAGGGACTGGGGGTTGTAGAGAGACAATGCCTTGGGTAATAGCAGAAGGTACACGTGGGAATTGCAGAAAGTCCCCTGGTGGCTCTTCTGGGTGAAGCTATATATATATATATATATATATATATATATATACACACACACAGGATTTCGCCCAGAAGAGACATTCTGCCGCAGTATATCGGCGTGAGCCGGTCGGGAACCAGTTAAAAAAATGAAACCAAACCAAGGCAATCACAACTTTAGGACAGACTCATATAGCGAACTGTTGTGGGTCCCACAGACTATAACATGGGGCGAGGTTTGCTGTGGTGGACCCCTCTGGAGACATATAGAAAAAAAAGTAATTTGCCAGGAAAAGTTATTAGATTAATACACCAGCTGCCCAGCCGCGGGAAGAGAGGTTAATAGAGTTTGTGAATTCTAAATACGTTTGTGTTAAACCCAAGGCTATACTCCGACCCTGGCACAGAGAGGGGCAGAAACACGAAGCTGTTTTTATGTTTCCACTAATTTGCTTTCATGTTTTTGTCTTTATGTATTGAATAAATACCAGAATTTTTTATATTTTTCATATGGGAAAAAGGAGATTTTTTTTCCATAAAGAGTGGGGGGTGGCGAGGATTTAAGGCGCTTACTCTTTCCTTAAGGCATAACATAATTTTTTTTTGGAGGATAAAACAATCCCCCCCACAGGTCAACTAAATAAATGAAATAGGTTTCAGCAGGCTTGTTTGCTTTTTTTAATGTAGATGCTGAGGCATCCTACTTCTACGCACCTGCTAAAAGTGAATGTGGAACCGTGGGTAAAATAAAAAATGGGCTAATGGGCAATTACATTATATAATGATGGCACAGCCCATGGCCTTGTAGTATTGTTCTTAAAAGGACAATTACATTGTGATAAGGATGTGTAACCATAGGCATGTAGCAGCAAAAGTATTACATTTTATGAGGGTGGAGACCTGACCATGGGCATCAGCTCCATAGGGCAAGGGGGGGGGGGGGGCAATTCTGGACCGGAAACCCTTGCATGGTAAGGCAAGGGACCCACAAAGTTTGGGAGGGAGAGTTGGGACCTGTGCCCTGATAGGGGTTTGCATGGGTTGGCAAGGAATCCAAAAAGTTTGGGATGGAGGGTGGAAACCTGTGCCCTGATAAGAGTTTGCATGGGAGAGCATAGGACCCACAACCTGGTGGGGATATTGCATGGGAGGGTGTAGGATTTTTCCTTTGTTAGGGAGCTCACAAGTGTAGGAAAGTATAAAGAGACAAAAATATAAGAGGGATGATGGAGACCGGCGCCCTAATAAGAATTTCCATGGGAAGTCCTGTGGTATGTGGCAGGTGAGGGGTCAAAAGTGTAGCAAAAGTGTAGCAGTGTTCTACTTCTGTGTAGTGTAGACAAACTAGCCATTGTCCACAATGTTTTTCTCACCTACGGGCCAGGTAATGACCTGCCGAACTGCAAGTCAGGTATGTATCTACAGTTAACGGTTACTGTAACCGACAGTACCTGCATCTTTGTAGCTTATAATGGGGAATAAACGCCATTTGGATATGTAAATTTACAGGCAATTTGTACCTGATAAGCGCTCTTCTTCCACACAACTCCGGAAATAAACACAGCAGCTTTCTGTACTGAATAATCCGCGTTCACAGGCTGTCTGATATGAGGGCCGCAGATGTCTTAATATTTGGGCCAAATTACCCCCAGACAAAAATCTGCTTTTCAGCTTCATGTTTTCAAGACCAGATCTGATCTGAAATCTTAGAGGAAAAAATTTGAACATTTCAAGATAGATACATAGATAGATAAAATACAAGGACTGCCATTGCTGACCTTCTTCTGAAAATACCAGTTGCCTGGCTGTCTCTGGGACGAACGCTGACCCCACAGACAGAAGATGAGGGTCTGGCTCGTTCACACCATGCCCAGTGACCGGCATTGTTCTGCACTGGATGACCGCAGGTCACTACTAGAATACAACGTACACAATGGTTCTATATGTGCCTTCTTCACACTGCAACACACATTACTGCGTATTTAACGGAACGTCCCACACTCTGCTTAGGTGCTTGCGTCATATACCGCTTCCTATCAGTCTGGATATAGATATCAGTTATTCCAGCTCCTCTCAACACACAACAAGACTAGACTTGTTTGTGTGCTAAACATGGAGTGTTTAATAGAACCAAGAATGCAACCTTATATACAGTTTAAAGAGGAGGTAACCAGAACATAAATTAACATGAGCTAATTAACTAATCATTTACCCAGACGAGATGACTCTGAGATATGACCTTTCAGCGTAGATGTCCCATCTCCACTCACCTGATATACAATACACATTGTCATAAGTGTAAACACAGGACATCTTCACACAATAGCAGGGTCAATTAGCAAAGAGAACAGAGAGATGGCTGGAGGTGACGGCATTAGCATCTAACAGTATGAATGAGTCACTCTTACTTACAATTAACCCATTCAGAGTTCAGAATCAAACAAACAGTAAATAGTTCTTTACAGATATCCTGGAATATATTGTGGATATATATATGTCCTAGTGGACATAGGATGATTTTTGACAAAAGAGGGTCCGAGTCTGTCACGGTGTATAAATAGAATGCACATAAAATGCACATTACTGCACCTGTACTGTCAGTGAAGCTCTATATTCAGTATGGTGTGGAAGGACCCCTAGAGTCAATGAAAGCTCCTGACCTGAATCCTTATCCTGAGTGATTGAAGCTGTTGGATCAACATGACACTGAGCTTGTAATAATTTTTAGAATTTGAGATGACTAACATTCCCCCATCCCTGCAAACAGGTTCCTTTACTTTTTGGTGTATTTCATTGGTGTCTTCCCATCCTTGTCATATCTGGGTCACCAGATGTAGAATTTTGACAGGTCCTCAGAATCAGATCAGTGTTTCATCTGAAGAATAACATCAAGATCAGAAAATCATCTTCATTCCACTGATTTGTTTGTATATAATTAGGGGGGGGAGAGAGAGAGCAGTTAGGAGAGTGAGCAAGAGAGAGAGAAAAAGAGAGTGAGAGAAGCGAGCAAGAGAGAAGAGAATGGTGAGAGAATAGGAGAGAGCAAGAGAGAGAAGAGGAGAGAAGAGGAGAGCAGAGTGAGAGGTGGGGAGTGAGCAAGAGAGAAGAGGAGAGTGAAAGGAGTGAGCAAGAGAGAAGAGGAGAGTGAGAGGTGAGGAGAGGAGAGAGAAGAGGAGTGAGCAAGTGAGAGAAGAGGAGTGAGCAAGTGAGAGAAGAGCAAGAGAGAGTAAGAAGAGGAAAAACAGGAAAATAGAGGGAAGGAGAGAAGAGAAGAGAGATAAGAGAGGGAAGGAGAGAAGAGAAGAGAGATAAGAGAGGGAAGGAGAGAAGAGAAGAGAGATAAGAGAGGGAAGGAGAGAAGAGAAGAGAGATAAGAGAGGGAAGGAGAGAAGAGAAGAGAGATAAGAGAGGGAAGGAGAGAAGAGAAGAGAGATAAGAGAGGGAAGGAGAGAAGAGAAGAGAGATAAGAGAGGGAAGGAGAGAAGAGAAGAGAGATAAGAGAGGGAAGGAGAGAAGAGAAGAGAGATAAGAGAGGGAAGGAGAGAAGAGAAGAGAGATAAGAGAGGGAAGGAGAGAAGAGAAGAGAGATAAGAGAGGGAAGGAGAGAAGAGAAGAGAGATAAGAGAGGGAAGGAGAGAAGAGAAGAGAGATAAGAGAGGGAAGGAGAGAAGAGAAGAGAGATAAGAGAGGGAAGGAGAGAAGAGAAGAGAGATAAGAGAGGGAAGGAGAGAAGAGAAGAGAGATAAGAGAGGGAAGGAGAGAAGAGAAGAGAGATAAGAGAGGGAAGGAGATAAGAGAAGAGAGATAAGAGAGGGAAGGAGAGAAGAGAAGAGAGATAAGAGAGGGAAGGAGATAAGAGAAGAGAGATAAGAGAGGGAAGGAGATAAGAGAAGAGAGATAAGAGAGGGAAGGAGATAAGAGAGATAAGAGAGATAAGAGAGATAAGAGAGATAAGAGAGATAAGAGAGATAAGAGAGATAAGAGAGATAGGGGGGAATAAGAGAAGAGAGAGGGAAAGAAGAGGAGCGAATGAGAAGAGGACAGAGAGACAAGAAGAGAGGAGAGATGAGGAGAGAGAGGGGCAGAGTGGAGGAGAAAGTGATAGAAGAGGAAAAGAAGACAAGGAGGGGGGAGAGGCAGAAAATAGAGAGGGCGAAGGAGAGAGGAGGAGAGACAAGGAAAGGGGGGAGAGAAGAGAGAGAGAGTGTGTTTTAGAGACAGTGATGGAGGGGAAGTCGGAGGTTGTGATAACCTGAAAGTGGCAGCAACAGTGTCAGGAAAATATTAGAAAGCGCGGATTACACTGAAGGGACTTCAACATTTCAGTTGTTATTTCAAATGCCTGCAAGGCTGCAAACTAAAAAAAGAGCTCCGACTCCAACTCTGGTTAACAACGAGCACAGAATCTCAATCTGGATACAAATTACCTGCGTGGAAGCTTTGTGTTCTGTGGGACTACGTTACACTCAGTCAGTGTGCTGCAGGCTGGAGGAAGCATTTCCTCAGTCTCCTCTCCCCCATTGATCATAATGTACATTATAACTTTGTAGCATGTCACAAGGTGAGGCTGCAGCAGGGGCTGATCTGTGTCGGACATCTATAAAACACAGCTAAAAATGGCCTTTAGGAGCTAAATAGGCTAATCCAAAGAATTCAGCAGGAACCATTTGGAGACATTGCATGGCCTTCTCGGTCATGTGAACACTGTGATTGGCTGGCATAGTGCTCAAGGGATTGGGAGCCCCCATTCTAAACAGTGACTGTCAGCGACAGTGCAGTCAGAGTCACAAGTGAGCATGCTCCCAGCACAGGACTTGGATGAGAGCTGTGTGCACATGTATGGCAGCTCGTGTTAAAGCCCACCTCCATGCTGCTGTATTTATGCATCCAGCTGGCAGGGAGGGATTAACCCAATGATTACTTAGTGCTATATGTAAAGGATTGGGGGGGGGGGGGGGATTGAGTAATTTTGCAGCTTTTGTGCTCATCCATATTCTTCTGTTGTTCTGGAGCTTACTTCTTTGCAGCATTGTGACATTCCGTCATCCAAACAAAAAACAGTGCGGAATTCCACAAAGATGTAAGCCACCGGAATGCGAGGTATAGCAATGGATGACGTGAAATAGCTGCCAATGGAGAGTATAAAAGCCTTTGTAAAGGAGGATCCGGCACGGCGCGGCCAGGAACGCTGAAGACTGTATAAAATTCTATAGGTGTCCTATTGCGGCGGGACAAAGAGCCCCATCCGCTTTATCAAGCCCCACAAATGGTGGAATGAGAGGATTTGTCCAACAATGATACTGAGGAGGAACATTATGCAGGCTTCGTAAATGGACCCGATTCTCAGCAATGCCATTCTCCTCCAGATCTTTCTTCTATGGGAGGAGATTTGACATTCGAGGTATTTTCAGTATTCAGCACAAAAATTTCAGCAGAGATTTTTTTTTTTGCCTAAATAGCTTTCAATATGATATCAGTGCTTGTAATAATGTGATAAGGTTAGTACGAGTATGGCTCAGGATGATATAATGGTTGGGGTAAAGTTGGGTTGGGTTAAAAGGTTCAGTGTTATGGGTAAGTTTGAGTTGGATTAAAGAGTTCATTGTTAGGGGTTAGGTTAGGTTAAAGGGTTTAGTGTTAGGGATAAGGTTAGGTTAAGTTAAAGGGTTCATTGTTAGGGGTAAGGTTGAGTTGGGTTAAAGAGTTCAGTGTTAGGGGCATAGGCGTGCGCACAGGGTGTGCCAGGTGTGCCTGGGCACACCCTAATCACCCCATGTGCCACACATTCCCCCTATTTTGGAAAAATTGTATAAAAAAAAAAATAAGCAAATAAACTTGTAAAAAAGAATATAAAACAAAAGAATACAAATAAAAACTACTGACACCAATTTCTACCCTACTGACACCGTCCACTGCTCTAATGACACCGTCAGTATATATACACATACACACGAATATGTGTTTGAGCTTTGGGGTGCACACCCTAATGCAATGGGCTGCGCACACCTATGGTTAGGGGTAAGGTTAGGTTGGGTTAAAGGGTTTAGTGTTAGGGGTAAGGTTAGGTTGGGTTAAAGGGTTTAGTGTTAGAGGTAAGGTTGAGTTGGGTTAAAGGGTTCAGTGTTAGGGGTAAGGTTAGGTTGGGTTAAAGGGTTCATTGTTAGGGGTAAGGTTAGGTTGGGTTAAAGGGTTTAGTGTTAGGGGTAAGGTTGAGTTGAATTAAAGGGTTCAGTGTTAGGGGTAAGGTTAGTTTGGGTTAAAGGGTTCAATGTTAGGGCTTAGGTTAGGTTGGGTTAAAGGGTTCAGTGTTAGAGGTAAGGTTGGGTTAAAGGGTTTAGTGTTAGAGGTAAGGTTAGGTTGGGTTAAAGGGTTCGGTTCAGTGCTAAAGATAAGGTTGAGTTAAAGTGTTTAGTGTTGGTAGTAAGGCTGGATTGGCCTAAAGAGTTCAGTGTTAGGGATAAGATTAGGTTGGGTTAAAGTGTTAGGGGTAAGGTTAGGTTGGGTTAAAGGGTTCAGTGTTAGAGGTAAGGTTGGGTTAAAGGTTTTAGTGCTAGAGATAAGTTTGGGTTAAAGCGTTTAGTGTTGGGAGTAAGGCTGGATTGGCCTAAAGAGTTCAGTGTTAGGGTTAAGGTTAGGTTGGATTAAAGTGTTAGGGGTAAGGTTGGGTTGGGTTAAGGGGTTCATTGTTAGGGCTAAGGTTAGATTGGGTTATAGGGTTCAGTGTTAGAGGTAAGGTTGGGTTGGATTAAAGGGTTTAGCGTTAAGAGAAAGGCTGGATTAGACTTGAAAATGTAACATTAATAAGTCTCCGGGACCAGGTGGCTTGCACCCGAGGGTCCTTAAGGAACTCAGTCAAGTAATTGCCAGACCATTGTTCCTTATTTACAAGAACAGTATACTGACTGGTATGGTACTAGAAGAGATTTAAAAAAAAAAAAAAAGGACCAAAAAACATCCGAGGGAATTAGAAGCCAGCTAGCCTAACATCAATAGTATGCAAGCTCTTGGGAGGGGATGATAAGGGACTCTATACAAGATATATTAGTAATGAGAACGGTCTCATTAGCAGTAATCAGCGTGGATTCATGAAGAATCGTTCCTTGCCAAACCAATCTATTAACCTTCTATGAGGAGGTGAGCTGCCATCTAGATAAAGGAAGGCTCGCAGACATGGTGTATCAGAGGTCCTCAGGGCTCAGGATGCCAGCCCCCCCCCCCACCCTTAAAAAAATTTTTTATTTGTTTTTATTAAAGGGCCCAGAGGTCCCAGGGCCCCGGATGGCAACCCCACCCCACCACAAATATTTATCTTTTATATATATTTTTTATAATTTGTTTTCGTAAGGGGCCCAGAGGTCCACGGTGCCACCCCCCACTTTTTTTCGTCAGCACCCAAAGCCTCAATTTGCAGCAGTGCTGCAGCACCCCCCCCCCCCCCTCTGCTTCTCTGCTCCAGAGGGCCAATGCCTGAAGCTGTGTAAGGTAAGGGGCCTCATAATTCCTGCACAGGGCCCCACAACAATGGTAGTGCATTACCGTGTGCCATGGTACACTGCAATGGAGGTGCATTGCCCTTGGGGGTCGAATTTGAAATAAGCACCATAACATTATCGCAATAAAGTTTCATCCAAGTCTAAACTAATACTTAAATCCGCAATGGAGAAGGAAGCGATTTGATTGGCTGTTACAGACAATATATATTGTTTCGATACTTTATAGACAAAACACTGTACTGTATATTTTCCCTTCAGAAGACAAAGCAAGAGAGGCAGCGGTTGGCGGGGAGCTTGTAAATATGCGCAAATAAAAGGGCTATAATACTAAAGTGCGAGGACTACATTAGAACCGGCTTTTATCATCTAAATGTCTATTAATAAAATAAAAGATACCTGTAATCTCTGCATAGACGGAAAACAAAGCCGCCCCCGGAGCCCAGACTTCAAAGCCATAATAAATGTCATCGGAGACATAAAACCCGCGCATTTTGTTCTGAGAAGGATCACGGCGGACCTTGATGTGCCCATATACTGTATTAGACAAAGGAGACCCCGCATGTCTGCAATAGTCAGGATACAAAAAGATTAACGACCTAAAGAGCATAGAAAATAATATCTAAACCCACATCAAGGTCATTTTCAATGATTTTACAAAACTGTAGCTGTCAATATAATAATCCTGCCATAAGGATCCCGATTCAGGAACTTCCTGTTATAGGGTGACAACGCTCTGTCCCTGTCTCCCAATTGTGCTTCTGCACTGTCACCCCATTACATACAGTAGAGCTTCCAATGGAATCAGGGCCGGGGCAAGAGCGGACAGGAGGGGGCGGCTGCCCTGGGCACTGTGGCATCATGTGAGGTGGGGTGGGGTTCTGCTAGGATATTGGGGGGGGGGGAAGATTTGTGTTGAGAGGGGGAATTTAGGGGGGCGGCAGGGGGTAAGGATTGTTCTAGGTCTAGGAAAATACATTTGGTGGGTGTGCTAGGGGGTGGGGATTTGAGTTGGAAGAGGGGATAGGGGGGAAAAGGATTTGTGCCAGGAGGGGGATTGTTACAATAAGTGATATGGTAGAGGGGATTTTTGCCAGGAGCGATTTTTTTTTGGGGGGGGGGGGGGGGGGGTGCTATTAGGGATGATTGGGAGGCATTTGTGCTAGGAGGGGGAATTTTTAGTGGGGGAGGGTGTATACTCAGAGGGGAAATTAAATGGGTAGATGATTTGTGCTAAGAGGGGTGGGGGCGCATTTGTGCTGGGAGGATTTGGGGGTTGGGGGGGGGGCAAACATTTGTGTAGGGGGGAATTTCAGGGGGCAGGTTTGTACTGGAAGGAGGGGTTTATTATTAGTTCGTAAGCATGCAGATTAGTGCTCAATTTTTTGGTGTGGGGGGGTATTTTGCTGACACATAATACTCATACATTTTTGGGGGATTGAGCGCAGTTTGGCATGTTTGCCCTGGGCTCTAGATGACCTTGCTTCATTTTTACACTTTTTTTTTTACATTGTTATTTTTTTTGATCACTTGTATTCCTATTACAAGGAATGTAAACATCCCTTGTAATAGGAATCTATTGTGTCAGGTCCTCTTTATGGAGAGATGTGGGGTCAATAAGACCCCGCATCTCTCCTCCAGGCTGGAAAGCATGAGATCGGGAAAAAAAAAATCACGATCTCATGCTGACAGCTGCGATCGCTGCTTTGTTTGCATCCGGGAACCCGAGCGTAACGCCATAACGTCGCGCCTGGGCCTCCGACGGTCATAGAGACAACTGGAAATCTCTATCACGGTCATCCGGAGCCGGCCGATTCGTTCTTCGGGCCCCTGATGGCACGGGAGAGCACAGAGAAGCACCAGATGGCTCCCGTCGCCTGTAAGAACGATCAAGAACTGCCGATATGATCATACACAGAATCGACAGCTGCAAAGAATGATATCTGAATGATGCCTGTAGCTGCACCCATCATTCAGATATCCCCCCCCCCCCCCAAAAGTCAGCGACGTCATATGACGACGTGTGGTAGAGAAGTAAAGAAATTGTTCATTTCTAATGGGGATGGCACGCCCCCTTAAAGAGAATTTTTTTTTTTACAAACAACCCCCTAAATTTAAATAGTCACTCCTTCTTTAGGCAGGGGGTCTACACCTATAATCTTATGGGCAGGGCCACCATCAGGAATTATGGGTCCCCTTACATAGCTTGGGCCCCTTACAAAATTTTATAAAAGGGGGCCCCTGGGGACCTCTGGGTCTTTAATAAAAACTAAAATGATTATATATATATATATATATATATATATATATATATATATATATATATATATATATATATATATATATAAAAAAAGGGGGGTTGCCATCCGGGGCCCTGGGGACCTCTGGGCCCTTTAATAAAAAGAAAATATAAAAATATTTTTTTTTAAATATATATATATATATATATATATATATATATATATATATATATATATATATATATATATATATATATAAAAAATTTTGTTTGGGCACGACCGCGCAATTGGCAGCGACGCAGTCCTGGAAGCTGAAATGTTTGCCTGGGCAGGAAGGGGGTAAAACATTCTGGGGCTGAAGTGGTTAATTGAAAACTACATGAACCAATGGCACGGCGTCAGATACTGAATATCTGGGGGTTTGCAACTGTTGCGTCGTCTTCATTGTTATCCCAAACGTTCCTTCGCCGTCCTATCTGACACGATAATGCGCCATCTGCCTTGGACGACCATAGCCAATTTTAATTCCCGAGCTCGGCGTCTCGGGCTGGTGGGCGGTTGAGGTTGTTTTTTTCTCAAATCCTCTTAAGGGTTTTGATATCTCTATCCGAGTCCTCCAAACCGTTTCGCCGCCCGTCACGCCGCAATGCGAGCGTCCATCATTTTTTCGCTCCGGAATTTCATGGTGAGGGAAGTGTGGGCGGATATTACAGAATTTCGCTTCTTTGGGTTTATGTACGGGGACGGGTATTTTCCACCCGCTCTCCTTTGAAGTTCTCAGAGCCGGGGAAATTAGAAACGCAATAAGATTTTATGTATTTATTTTTTTTCTCCTCCCCAAGAGCGCGCTGTCTTAATGCTATTGACAGGGAAAAGTTTGGTTGGTGGAATGACCTTCATTCCGTACTCCCGTCTCTCCCCCTCCCGTCAGGTAATTTGACAGTCATTAGGAAATATGAAGATATTGTGAAATAACGCTCCATTATAGAACATTGTGCAGACAGCGGCGTCAAGACGAGTGTCGTTTAAGAGGAAATGGAGGAGTCATTATTTTTGTTAAGACGACATAATAGCTTCTTATGTTCTTGTCAGAGCTGTAAAATTTCATGTCAAACAATCTTCCGGTATAACACTGGATGTCAGGTGTTACAAAGAAGCAACGCTAAATACGACTTACTTCATATCCTGCCAGGTACAGAGTTCCTTCAAGAACTTTCCGGTCTGAGATTTGACCCCCATAATGGGCACAGCAGGTGTACAGACCAGGGGAACTCAGCACAGGGATGGTGGGAACCCCTCATAATGGGGCACAGCAGGTGTACAGACCCAGGAACTCAGCACAGGGATGGTGGGAACCCCTCATAATGGGGCACAGCAGGTGTACAGACCCAGGAACTCAGCACAGGGATGGTGGGAACCCCTCATAATGGGCACCCCTC
>CM056059.1:316978453-317025953 GCA_029574335.1 Rana kukunoris
ACTATGAGATTTTATTCTCTATTTTATTTTGTGAATATAAAAGTGTTTTTTGGTAAATCATTGTTACGCATTTTAAAGACTCATGCACATGTGTTGTATATCTTGATATGTTTATTAAAACCGGGACCCGCAGCGTCAATGATCTCGGTAAGGAGCCAATGGCAGCGGCTCCTTACCACGTGATTGCGCCGTCCAATGACGGCGCGATCACAAATGTAAACATTGTGGGGCACCTCTCTCCTCACAACATTGCAGCGTGAGAGAAGAGGAGAGAGATTAGTGCCCAGCAGTGCCCCCCCCAGTGCCACACCACTGCCCACGAATGCCGCCTGTGCCCACCAGTGCCATCTGTGCCCACCAGTGCCACCTGCACCACTGCAGTGCCGCCTGTTGGCTTGTTAGGGTCTCAAGAAATGAGAAGCTGTCAGTACTTCAGGTGTGATCAAATTGATCAATTTTCAGAAATTGGTACCATAGCTTGTAGACCCCATAACTTTCACCCAGACTAAATATCCAATTGTTTTTTGTTTTGTTTTTACCAAAAATATGTAGCAGTATAAATTTTAGGCCAAATTTATGAGGAAAAATTACTTTACAAAATGTTATGATAGAAATTAAGAAAAATTCATATTTTTACAAAATTTTCGTTCTTTTTTCATTAATAGCGAAAAATATAAAAACCGCAGAGGTGATCAAATACCACCAAAAGAAAGCTCTATTTGTGGGGGAAAAAAATGGACAAAAATTTAATTTGCTACAGTGTTGGATGACCGAGTTACTGTCATTCAAAATGTGAGAGCACCGAAAGCTAAAAATTGGTGTGGTTATTAAGGGGGTTTAAGTGCCCAGTGGTCAAGTGGTTAATTAACCACTTGCCCACGGCATCATGTTAAAAAGACATCATGACTTTAAAGATTGATATCTCGGTAACGGCAGCAGCTGCTGCCACAACCAATATATCCATCTTTTCCGCGGGCAGTCTTGTACACGATAATGTCGGTCTCCGCCGCAAGATCGCCGTTATCGGTGGCGGGAGAGGACCCTCCCGCCGCTCTCCCGTGCCCTCCGCCGCTTACCGGAGCCGTCGGTAGCGGCGGAGGGGATCGGGTCCTGTCGGCAGCTGTGTTAGGATACGAGTGAGGGAAAAATCGCCCCCATCCGTTCCCCATAGCTCTGCTGGGCGAAAGTGACGTCAAAACGTCAGTCCCGCCCAGCGTCTTAAAGAAACATTTTTTTTTCTGAGATTTAAAAAATGACTTTTTTTTTCTTTTTTTGCATTTAAGCCTAAATATGAGATCTGAGGTCTTTTTGACCCCAGATCTCATATTTAAGAGGACCTGTCATGCTTTTTTCTATTACAAGGGATGTTTACATTCCTTGTAATAGGAATAAAAGTGATAATTTTTTTATTTTTATTTATTTCGGTGTATAAAATTATAAACTAATTTAAAATAAATAAGAAAAAAAAAATTTAAAACCCATCCCGACGAGCTCGCGCACAGAAGCGAACGCAAGCGCGAGTAGCGCCCGCATATGAAAACGGTGTTCAAACCACACAAGTAAGGTATCGCCGCGATCGTTAGAGCGAGAGAAATAATTCTAGCCCTAGACCTCCTCTGTATCTCAAAAAATGCAACCTGTAGAATTTTTTAAACGTCGCCTATCGAGATTTTTAAGGGTAAAAGTTTGACGCCATGCCACGAGCTGGCGCAATTTTTAAGCGTGACATGTTGGGTAACTTTTTACTCGTCGTAACATTATCTTTCACAATATATAAAAAAATTGGGCCAAATTTATTGTTGTCTTATTTTTTTATTCAAAAAAAGTGAATTTTTTTCAAAAAAGTGCGCTTGTAAGACCTCTGCGCAAATACGGTGTGACAAAAAGTATTGCAATGACTGCCATTTTGGGTGTTAGAAAAAAAAAAAAATATATATATATAATGTTTTGGGGGGGGGGGGGGGGGGGGGGGTTTAAGTCATTTTATAGCAAAAAAGGTCCCCAGGGCCCGGGATGGCAACCCCACCCTTTCTTTTTTTTAGTAAAAAACGTACTTAAATAAATAAAAAAATAAAAAAAATGGGGTTGCCATGCGGGGCCCTGGGGACCTCTGGGTCCTTTAATTAAAAGAGAATATATATATAAAAAAATTAAAAAACATTTTTTATAAAAAAAGGGGGGGGCCTCTGGGCCCTTTAATAAAAACAAACACATTATATATATATATATATATATATATATATATATATATATATATATATATATATATATATATATATATTTTTGTATAGAAAAATAAATAAAAGGGGGGTTTGCCATCTGGGGCCCTCCAGCCCCTTACAAAAATAAAGGGGGTGCCATACGGGCCCCTGGGGACCTCCAGGCCCCTTACAGGTGTACTGCCTGTACCCCCCTGATGGCGGTCCTGCAGTCTATTGCTGCTGGGGAGGATCTTTTGTTACTGGGGAGGGGGGGGGGGCAATTGTTGCTGGAAGGGATCTACTGCTTAGGGAGGGTTCTGGTGTTGCTGACTGCTGGAGAGTCTATTAATGCTGGCCGCTGGGAGATCTATTGTTGCTGCTGGCTGCAGGGGATCTATTTTATTTCTTTTTATCTTATAACTACCAAATTCCATACAAATTACTTAGCACTACAAAATGATACTTGGCTCTCTGTTCTTTAAAATAAGCCGTAATGGGAATGGGTGGGGGGCGGAACCAAGGGTCGGTGCTCAGAGGTGGGTAAGGCAGGTGTGCCCAACCAGTGGCCCGCGGAGCTCTCTGATGTGGCCCACAACCTCCTGCTCTGGTATAGAATACCGTTATTAAAAGGTACATTTTTATTACTAATATCACAGTGTGTGTGTATATACGGGCATATCTGTTCTGCAGTGGTTACTGGGCTACTTTCAAACTGATCCGCAGGTACAGAGAAGAGCATCTGTGGGTTACCTGCACTGAGCCATAGACTATTACCTAAGAGTTGGGTGTGCTGAGAGTAAAGTGGGCTCTATAGAGCCGAGTGGGCAACCATCCACCTGTTCCGCTCATTGTGGCCCACAACCAGTTACAAAGTCGCTTAAGTGGCCCTTGCTCTTCAAAAGGCTGGGCACCCCTGGGGTAAGGGCTAGGGTTGCCACCTTTTCTGTAAGCTAATCCCAAACACTTTGCATTGCAAATATGTATTTTTAGGGGGAAGGTTGTGGATTGTGGTGTGAAGGGGAACTCTGATGTAAGGGGGTTATGGCTCACCAAACCTCCCACGTACATCAGAATCCACAGGGCACTCCTTACATCCGAGTCCACCTTACCTTCAACAGCATGAGCCACACCTCGAGGGGTTGGGGGCTAACTTCCTGGTAGTGGACATAAAAATTCTTTACTGCGCCACCTCATTTAAAAAGGGGGGGGGGGGGGGTCTTGGGAAGGGTGTCACTTCCAGACCATGGTGTCACATCACTAGTCACTTCTTCATGGCATTACCACTTACTTTAGGGTTGCCACCTTTTCTTCAAGCCAAACCCGAACACATTAGCAGTGCACAGCAATTTTTTTTCCTCAGTAGTACATTAAATTCATTACCACTGTACAATGCAAGGGGGTAGTATGTATAAGAGAGGAGTGCAGAGGGGATGGTGGGGGTAGTATGCATAGGAGAGGAGTGCGGAGGGGATAGTATGCATAGGAGAGGAGTGCGGAGGGGATAGTATGCATAGGAGAGGAGTGCGGAGGGGAGGTTGGGGGTAGCATGCATAGGAGAGGAGTGCGGAGGGGATGGTGGGGGTAGTATGCATAGGAGATGAGTGCGGAGGGGATGGTGGGAGTAGTATGCATAGGAGATGAGTGCGGAGGGGATGGTGGGAGTAGTATGCATAGGAGAGGAGTGCGGAGGGGATGGTGGGAGTAGTATGCATAGGAGAGGAGTGCAGAGGGGATGGTGGGAGTAGTATGCATAGGAGAGGAGTGCAGAGGGGATGGTGGGAGTAGTATGCATAGGAGAGAAGTGCGGAGGGGATGGTGGGAGTAGTATGCATAGGAGAGAAGTGCGGAGGGGATGGTGGGAGTAGTATGCATAAGAGATGAGTGTGGAGGGGATGGTGGGAGTAGCATGCATAGGAGAGGAGTGCTGAGGGGAGGTTGGGGGGAGCATGCATAGGAGAGGAGTGTGGAGGGGATGGTGGGAGTAGTATGCATAGGAGACGATTGCGGAGGGGATGGTGGGAGTAGTATGCATAAAAGATGAGTGTGGAGGGGATGGTGGGAGTAGTATGCATAGGAGAGGAGTGCGGAGGGGATGGTGGGAGTAGTATGCATAAGAGATGAGTGTGGAGGGGATGATGGGAGTAGCATGCATAGGAGAGGAGTGCTGAGGGGAGGTTGGGGGGAGCATGCATAGGAGAGGAGTGTGGAGGGGATGGTGGGAGTAGTATGCATAGGAGACGAGTGTGGAGGGGATGGTGGGAGTAGCATGCATAGGAGAGGAGTGCTGAGGGGAGGTTGGGGGGAGCATGCATAGGAGACGAGTGCGGAGGGGATGGTGGGAGTAGTATGCATAGGAGAGGATGGTGGGAGTAGTATGCATAGGAGAGAAGTGTGGAGGGGATGGTGGGAGTAGTATGCATAGGAGAGAACTGTGGAGGGGAGGTTGGGGGAGCATGCATAGGAGAGAAGTGTGGAGGGGAGAGGCGTACGGATGGGAGGATACTAGCTAGATGTATGAAGTGGTCTGGGGGGGGGGGGGGGGGGGGGAATAGTGATATAAATAAAAACAAAAGCTATTGTACTCATCCACTGATATTTACAACAATGAAAACTCCCAGCACTGTGTATGTACAGATGGTGTGAATGTAATGTATGACCATTCATGTAACCTGTGTTATCCAAGCTCTGTTGTACAGAAGTTGACTCTCTCCATACACACAGGGTTAATGAATGGTCATAAATTCCTGCACATTATCTGACTGAGGAGGGGGGGGTGTTTGTAGACAGAGGTCGGTGTGAGGTTTGGAAGATATCTGTCACTCACACTCCCATCCTCCTGTCACCTAAAACACTTCACAGCCTCTCCTGTCAGCTTCTCCCCCCCAGGAGACTCAGACAAAAACCCTCAGCTCACCTCTTCCCTGCATGTAGTGTGAGCAGCACGACCACCAGCCCGCCATCATCTCCTCTTCAGCTCCGCCTCCCAGGTTCTCCGAGCACACCGCCCTAGTAATGGGGGGGGGTCAGTCACTGATAACAGAGACCCTGCAGGTGCCTGAGGGGGGAGGGGAACTGTATGGAATGAGCTTCTAACAATTACCCCAGCACAGTGTGGTTATGGAGAAGCAGTGACACTGTTGCTGTCTCCCCATAGACACATATGAAATCTCTTCCCAAATATGACCCCATGTCACTTGGAGGGAAATCACTACGCAGTATCCCACAAATTTCACTGAGCGCACTCCCCCCCCCCCCCTCGGAAATGCTTCCCGACAGCAGCATCACATTATTGTGGAGGGTGTCACTGCCCAAACGTTGCATCACATGCCCTTTCCTCAAGGAATGCTTAGGATCGCTCCCCTATGGCAGCGCCACTCAGGACCAGCAGATATACAAGTCGGGTGATGGAGTATCGCCCACCGCTCCCATTTACCTTCCTTGGTACCAACAGTATTAAAGTAGCCAGCAGAAAACCCGCCGGTGAAGGCGCCATGGAAACGCTTGAACCGCCCCTTCTCATCCTTGACCGTCTGCTCCTGCAGGGGAATCGGCTTCTTGGGCTTCTCTCCTGGAAAAGCAAAAATGTTTATAGATGAGAAATATGCAGGACAGGCGACAATAATAAGTTCCCTGCACAGCTCAGAACTACAAGTCCCAGCATGCCCTGCGAGCAACATCTTATAGTATATCATCCGGGAGATCGCAATGCATGCTGGGATCTGTAGTCCCGGCACGGCCATAAGGCTCTAAGTTACCTGACAGGGCTGCATTAGCCAACAATGACTGTCATTTCCCCCCCAATAAAGCCCCTTACAGTGGCGCTCACCTATACCAGCACATCTCTAAGTTTCTCATTACCTTCCTCGTACTGCTCCAGAGGCTTCCCAAAGGTGACAAAATCCTCCTCGCTGTAGCTGTCCAGCGCCGCCATCTTTGTACACCAAGTACGGGAGCTGAGCGGGGACAAAACTGTACCACGTGACTAGGGAAGGCTCAACCCACAGTCCCACACAGCTTCTCGATGACGTCACTTCCGGTGCTTGACTCTTAAAGGACAAATTTTTTTTTTTTTTTTAGTATATAGGATTGGCGGTGTAGTTAGTGTAGTGGTAGCGCTACAGTTTTCTAGCCATAAAGGTCTATAAGGTCGCAAGTTCGAATCCCGACATTGGCTGGAAGGAGTTTGCATGTTCTCCCTGCGCTGCGTGGGTTTCCCCCGAGTACTTCGGTATCTCCCACACATATACAAGACATGATGTTAGGCTGTAATTGTAGTTGTATGGCATAGTGAATAATGTTGTATGAGTAACGGATAGTGGCAATGTGTAATGCTTAGTTGTACCGAGTAACCATAGCTGTAATGATAAGTTGTAGTGTTAGGTTAGAAAAGGAGCGTTGCAATAAACTGGCACTTTGTTACAATGCTTTTTGTCACACGGAATTTGCGCAATTTTTTGGGAAAAATACCCTTTTTTTTTTATTATTTTTTTACTAAAAAAAATAAATAAAACAACTTTTTTTTATTGTGAAAGATAATATGGCAAGTAAATTGACACCCAACATGTGCACTAGTGACAAAGTTGGGATAACTTTATTGTTGTTTTATTTATTTTTTTAAGTAAAAAAAAAAAAAAGGGTATTTTTCCCAGGCCCGCCGCGCAAATTCCTACAACTATGTTACTCGGTACAGCTAAGCATTACACATTGCCACTATCCGTTACTCATACAACATTATTCACTATGCCATACAACTAGCCATTTACAGCCTGTCTTCTGTATGTGTGGGGGAAACCAAAGTACTCGGGGGAAACCCACGCAGATTTGAACTTGCAACCTTATCAACCTTATGGCTGCTAACCAGTAACGCTGCCGCTACACTAACTGCGCCACCCAGCTTGTAGAGGGGAAAAAAAAATATTTGTTCTTCAAACGTCAAACACCAGAAGTGACGTAATCGAGAAGCTGTGTGGGACTGTGGGTTGAGACTTCTCTAGTCACGTGGTGAAGTTTTGTCACCACTCGGCTCCCGTACTTGGTGTACAAAGATGGCGGCGCAGGACAGCGACAGCGAGGAGGATTTTGTCACCTTTGGGAAGCCTCTGGAGCAGTACGAGGAAGGTAATGAGAAACTTAGAGATGCGCTGGTATAGGTGAGCGCCACTGTAAGGGGCTTTATTAGGGGGGAAATGACAGTCATTGATGGCTAATGCAGCCCTGTCAGGTAACTTGGAGCCTTATGGCCGTGCCGGAACTACAGATCCCAGCATGCATTGCGATCTCCCGGATGATATACTATAAGATGTTGCTCACAGGGCATGCTGGGACTTGTAGTTCTGAGCTGTGCAGGGAACTTATTATTGTCGCCTGTCCTGCATATTTCTTATCTATAAACATTTTTGCTTTTACAGGAGAGAAGCCCAAGAAGCCGATTCCCCTGCAGGAGCAGACGGTCAAGGATGAGAAGGGGCGGTTCAAGCGTTTCCATGGCGCCTTCACCGGCGGGTTTTCTGCTGGCTACTTTATTACTGTTGGCACCAAGGAAGGTAAATGGGAGCGGTGGGCGATACTCCATCACCCGACTTGTATACTGTATCTGCTGGTCCTGAGTGGCGCTGCCATAGGGGAGCGATCCTAAGCATTCCTTGAGGAAAGGGCATGTGATGCAACGTTTGGGCAGTGACACCCTCCACAATGATGTGATGCTGCTGTCGGGAAGCATTTCCGAGGGGGGAGGGGGGAGTGCGCTCAGTGAAATTTGTGGGATACTGCATAGTGATTTCCCTCCAAGTGACATGGGGTCATATTTGGGAAGAGATTTCTCCCCCCCCCCCCCCCCCCCGACCCAAGTGGCGTGACTCTGTCACTGTCATTGAGATGTTATCCCCAAAGTGGCACGTTGCTGCACTCAGGAAGCGCCCCCTCTCCCCGAAGTGGTGCGTTGCCATGATTGGGAAGCAAACGCTGAAGCGGAGCAGTGCTGCAGTCGGGCAGGGACCCCCCCCCCCCCCCCCCAAGTGGCGCGGTGCTGCACTCGGGAAGCGCCCCCCCCTCCCCGAAGTGGCACGTTGCTGCACTCGGGAAGTGCCCCCCCCTCCCCGAAGTGGCGCGGTGCCATGATTTTGAAGCAAACGCTGAAGCGGGGCAGTGCTGCAGTCGGGCAGGTACCCCCCCCGCCCAGAAGTGGCGCGGTGCTGCAGTCAGAAAGCGAGCGTCGAAGTGGGACGGTGCCGCAGTGACTTCGACCCCCCCACCCATGAAGCGGTGCCGCAGTCGGGAAGCAGCAGAACGCTCTATAAGAGGATATCCCGCCATGCATAAATTGCGCCCAGTGAGGTATTCCACCCGATTTAGCGGCATTGCTTCCCAGGATTATCCTGTTTACAATGTTTCTTCTCTGCACAGACTTATCAGTAAAGCTTCTCCAGAAAAAAGGCGAGAAATAAATCTCGACTCATTAGCGCGGAGTTGGAATGTGTACTTAAAGTGTAGTCGTCCATAGGAAATGAAGCTCAATTTGCATGTAGCGCAGTTCCTGTAGTGTTGGTAAGCTTGTTATCAGCCCGGCATAATTACCACTCTGCTACTTACTGGAGCTCTGCAATCCTTCTGACTTTCCATTACCACGACGAGCGCCTCGCTTCATTAAGACAACGATGCCACTTATGTGCCAATCTGACTCGCTTTCAGGTTCCCAGGCCGCTCAGATTGCTTTGTGACTACTAAGGCTTGCTTTACATTTGTGCGATGCGGGAATGCGTGCAAAATCAAACTAACAGAAAATGGCGCATCCCTTTGCAGGTGCGCGGTACTGCTATTAATTCTTGAATTTGCCTCACGCCTACAGGTGCGTCCGAGCATGCGGGCGTTTCCAGCAAATTCCCAGGAGATAGGGTCGTCCAGCTCCCAGGGCAAGGATTCAGAATTGTACCCCTCCCCCGCTGATAATACATGCGTGTAGCACCATCCATCCATTCTTTGCCCTCGTGCTTCACTGCGCCTAGGGCAGTTGTTCCTTCATTCCCACCCCTTGCTCCTATGCATTTGCATGTAGAGCCAGGGCCGCCATCAGGGGGGTACAGGCATTACACCTGTAGGGGGGCCCGATGGTCCCCAGGGGCCCGTCTGGCCCCCCTCCTGTTTTTTTTTTTTTGCATTACACCTGTAAGGAGCCTAATGGTCCCCTGGACCCCCTCCTGTTTAGTTTTCTAATTCAAACGTTTTTTTTTTTCTAATTTTAAAAGTGTTCAAATTTGAAAGGTTTTTGATTTCTGTAACGGAATGGCCCGTGGCACCCAGAGGCTCTTGCAGGGTGCGGGGTACTCAGCTTCACCAATGACTCTAAAGTTGTCCTATGTCCACTAGGGGCATAGGATGACGAGAAATTATATCTTGGATTACATGAGATGGGCAGTAATGATAATTCACAATGTATTCCAGGATATCTTGAAATATTACAGGTTGTTGATTCTGAACCCAACAGGTCAATAAAAGAGTGACCCATTCAATGTGGGAACACAGACTGTTAAGATTTTAATGTCACCTGCTACTGTCATGTAAATTAACCTTAGTCTGGCTTCTAAAGACCTTTCATTGTGTTATGCTAATTGACACTGTATTGTGTGAAGTTCTATTGATGATAGATGTGTGTTGTGAGTTAGCACAGTCTAAAGGTCAGATGTCTGACTTATGTCTACTAAAGGAATGTGTATTGTATAGCAGGTGAGAAGAGCCTATCTCGGAGTCACCTTGTCTGGGTAAATGATTAGTAATTAGCTCATGTAGATTATCTTGTAGTCAGAATGTCTGTCTCCTAAAAGATGTGTATTGAGTACCAAAAGGAATAAAATAGAATAGAAAATAAAAGAATAGAAATATTTATTTTTCTATTCTATTCCTCTATTTTCTATACTAATTATTTCTCTTTGGAAATTGGAAAACGATTTCATCCGAATTCGAATTTCGTTATTTCAGATTCGGTACTATTCTAATTCGGAAATTCTGAGCTTTTCTTCCCAAGAGCCATTCAGAATGATCAGGAACTCAGCCTTAACCACTTGCCGACCAGCGTACAACTATATACGTTGGCACAATGGCTCACTGGGCAGATGGACATACCTGTACGTTCCCCTTTAACCACTTAAGCACCCATTACCGCTGATATACGTTGGCAGAATGGCACGGCTGGGCACAAACACATACCTGTACATGTCTCTTTAAGGCTCAGCCGGCGGTGCGCTCGCGACCCGGTCCGAAGCTCCGTGACCGCGCTCGTGGGACCCATGGACCCGATCACCGCCGGTGTCCTGCAATCAGTCACCGGAGCTGAAGAACGGGGAGAGGTATCTGTTCCCTGATATAGGGAAAGACGATCACTGACATCACACGTCCAGCCCTGCCCCCCTTCAGTTAGAAACACATATGAGGTCACACTTAACCCCTACAGCGCCCCTTAGTGGTTAACTCCTAAACTGCAATTGTCATTTTCACAGTAATCAGTGCATTTTTATAGCACTTTTCGCTGTGAAAATGACAATGGTCCCAAAAATGTGTCAATTGTCCGATGTGCCCACCATAATGTCGCAGTCACGAAAAAAATCACTGATCGCCGCTATTAGTAGTAAAAAAATATATATATATATAAAAATGCAATAAAACTATCCCCTATTTTGTAAACGCTATAAATTTTGCGCAAATTAATCGATAAACGTCTCTTGCGACTTTTTTTTTTACCAAAAATATGTATAAGAATACCTATCGGCCTAAACTGAGGAAAAATATTTTTTTCATATATATATTTTTTTGGGTATGTTTATTATAGCAAAAAGTAAAAAATATTGATTTTTTTTCAAAATTGTCGCTCTATTTTTGTTTATAGCGCAAAAAAAAAAAAAACGCAGAGGTGATCAGATACCACCAAAAAGAAAGCTCTATTTGTGGGAAAAAAAGGACGCCAATTTTGTTTGGGAGCCGCGCAATTGTCAGTTAAAGCGACGCAGTGCCGAATCGCAAAAACTGGCCAGGTCCTTAACCCGCATAATGGTCCGGGGCTTAAGTGGTTAAGAAGCAGAGTATTGCAATTTTTTTTTTTCAAAATTGTCGCTCTATTTTTGTGCCGAAAATCAGTGCCGAATCGCAAAAAGCGGCAAATTTTAATTTGGAACAAAACAAAGTGCACGGGTCTAAGCAGCATGCTGATGAGTTCATCTCTCTGCTTTTTCCTCCAGTCTAGAAGGGACGCTGTGCAATGTGCTGAGCTATGATTGGTGCAGAGAGCTGCCCCTCCCACTCCAGTCTGTGTGCCGTACAGATATGATGATGGATTCAGGTACTTATTGTAGCTTTATGTAAAATATAAATATACACACAGCTGGATTTTATGAGATTTTTTTGCCCAGACTTTGGCTTTAAACACCTATCATGTGACTGTATTCCTGCGATCTCTGATGGATGGTTCCTTGATGCGACTCAACATTTAAATATCAAATGTCACATTGTATCTAGGAATTATCTGGAGGTGATCATGTGATCGTGGTCATGCCATTCCGAGGATTTCCAGCCGTCTTTGTTTAATAATACATCCAAATAAAAAACAACAAGGTTGCGCTTGGAGGCACAATATGATATTGTGAAGGGAATTAGTTGTGTCTATAAAAATAGATGCAAAAACAAACATTTCAATACAATCATAATTATGAACAAAAATAAATTATATCAAAATGAGTAACAAGTGAATATATAAATATATAAAGTCTATAAAGGCTGAATATAATAAAATTATATGTAAATATAAATGTATATATATATATATGTAAAAATTCTCCAATAGTCCTTCTAATAGGGAGATGAGAAAAAATAGCAGCTTTCTGAGTTGAATGATAAAGCTGATGGCTGTAGATTGTAAAAGTCCTGTATAGGTTCACCATCAGTTACACAATATAGCTTCCAATATGGTAAGGTAAATAAGGTGTACTCTTACCAGATATAAGAGGGATTCAGGCATGTCACTCCCAATACGTCTGGAGTAGGACGCTTCCGGATCTTCCACACTAAGTTAATGCGATCTCCACTGGACCAGCAGGTGTTCAGCAACTGCAATAGGCTCAGCATCCCATTCGGATCAAAGAAAAAAGAAGAAAAGAAACGGGGACTCGCCATAGTGAAAAATACTTCCAGAAGTTTATTCGAATTGTGCAGCATATACACAAATTTAAAATTGCCGGCTAAAAGCATACAGGGTAAAAAAGAACGTGCACCCGTGCTTCCGGGGTCACGTAACAAGCGCGATGACGTAGTGCGTGGCTCCGCGGAGCCACGCACTACGTCATCGCGCTTGTTACGTGACCCCGGAAGCACGGGTGCACGTTCTTTTTTACCCTGTATGCTTTTAGCCGGCAATTTTAAATTTGTGTATATGCTGCACAATTCGAATAAACTTCTGGAAGTATTTTTCACTATGGCGAGTCCCCGGTTTCTTTTCTTCTTTTTTCTTTGATCCGAATGGGATGCTGAGCCTATTGCAGTTGCTGAACACCTGCTGGTCCAGTGGAGATCGCATTAACTTAGTGTGGAAGATCCGGAAGCGTCCTACTCCAGACGTATTGGGAGTGACATGCCTGAATCCCTCTTATATCTGGTAAGAGTACACCTTATTTACCTTACCATATTGGAAGCTATATTGTGTAACTGATGGTGAACCTATACAGGACTTTTACAATCTACAGCCATCAGCTTTATCATTCAACTCAGAAAGCTGCTATTTTTTCTCATCTCCCTATTAGAAGGACTATTGGAGAATTTTTACATATATATATATATACATTTATATTTACATATAATTTTATTATATTCAGCCTTTATAGACTTTATATATTTATATATTCACTTGTTACTCATTTTGATATAATTTATTTTTGTTCATAATTATGATTGTATTGAAATGTTTGTTTTTGCATCTATTTTTATAGACACAACTAATTCCCTTCACAATATCATATTGTGCCTCCAAGCGCAACCTTGTTGTTTTTTATTTTCTGTTTGTATGTATATCACATATTTTTGTGTTGCTGCTGGATATCACTTAATTTAATTTATTTATTATTATTTTCAATTAATATTTAATTCAATTTATTGTTGTTAGCGCGAGGAGTTTTTCCCCTTTTAAATAATACATCCATCCCTATGTGGAGACGCTCTGGGCCAGATTCTCATAGAAATTCGCTTGCGTATCGTAAGCCATTTACACTACGCCGCCGCATCGTACTGGAGCAAGTGCCGTATTCTCTAACCATTTGCTCCGTAGTTTGCGTTGGCGTAGCGAAAATGGCCCAGCGTAAGCCCGCGTAATTCAAATGGGGCGGCTTGTATTTAAATGAAGCGCGCCCCCGCGTCGAACGAACTGCGCATGCGCCGGCCGGGGAAAAAGCCCAGTGCGCATGCTCCAGCTCACGTCGGAAAGCGTCGTTGAAACCGACGTCAAAACGACGTGATCGTCACTTACGCAATGCCCTATTCGTGAACGAGTTAGTAAAACGACGTAAGCGACGGAAAAATCCGACGCTGACCCGACGCCATACTTAACATGGCATCCGACGGAACTTCGTAAGGTTACTCCTCATAGAAGCAGGGGTAACCTTACGCGGACGAAAACGACGTACG
This sequence comes from Rana kukunoris, assembly GCA_029574335.1. NCBI lineage: Eukaryota > Metazoa > Chordata > Amphibia > Anura > Ranidae > Rana > Rana kukunoris. Next base: position 316,992,310 of record CM056059.1, read on the forward strand.
CGACGAAGGGGCGGCGTAAAAGCGATCGGGAATCGGCGTACTAGCCTCATTTGCATATGCAAATGAAAAAACAACGTAAAGGCCACCTATTGGCCGGAGTTGTCATTACAACTACGATCCGCAAGTGTAATGGTATTACACTTGTCGGATGTTGAAGCGTATCTATGCCAAAGTGATGCTAAGCATCACTCGCATAGATACGAGGCAAAAAAAACGGCGATACGACGGGGTATCTGAGATACTCCGTCGTATCGCTGCTGAGAATCTGGCCCTCTGTGTACAGAGGTGGGGGAGGGGGGGGTTCTACACCCGTAATGTCTTTTCATTCCTATTGCAAAGTCTTGGAATCAGAAATCTGAGGAGCCCCCGCCTCGTATAGAAGGATCACAGAGTCGGAATGTGACAAGCAGGATTTTAGGCTAAAGTTATGCCATTAATCTTCTCTCATCGTCTTTAACTAATTCAATACCAGGCACTTTTACCCCCTTCCTGCCCAGGCCAATTTTCAGCACTGTCGCACTTTGAATGACAATTGCGCGGTCGTGCTACACTGTACCCTTTTGAAATCTTTATAATTTTTTTTCACACAGATAGAGCTTTCTTTTGGTGGTATTTATTCACCCCTGAGTTGCTAAATAAACACAAAAATTACAAACATTTTGGGAAAAAAACGCATTTTTCTTCTTTTATGTTATAACAATTTGCAAATATATAATTGTTCTTCGTAAATTCAGAAGTTTTTTGAAGTTGTATTTTTTTGGAAAAATAAAGAAAGTAAAAAAGAAAAAAATTATTATTATTATTATTTTACATACTGTCACCGGTGCAGTAAGCATCATCATATACCTGGTATGGCGGTGATCAGGGACACTGACTGGTGACAGCATGTAAAAAAAAATGTAATCTTTTTTTTTTTTGTTTTTCTATTTTTGTCTTTTTTGTTATTTTTTTTTTTTTTTTTTAAGATAATTCTTTTAACACACTGTGACCTAATATAGTCTTACCACAGTAACAGTGTACTACTCTGGGGAAGTGATCAGGATTTTTTTTTTCTTTTTTTACACACTTTGCTTATAACTCTGAAATTCATTGCACATATTTTTACTGAATGAAACAGATCCACTCAGTGTCTTTTGTTGTGATTAGCTGTGATTGGTCACAACAATCACATGGTACAGATGAGCTGTGATTTGCCCTGTCTGTACCATGTGATCACCGTGACCAGTCACAACTAGCAACACAATTGTATACAATGTGAAAGGAAGCCATCGATTGTTTACAATTGGAATATGATCTGCTGTGATTGGTCACAGCAATCACATGGTACAGATGAGCTGTGATTTGCCATGTCTGTACCATGTGATCACTGTGTCCAATTACAACTAGCAACACAATTTTAAACACTGTAAAAGGAAGTCATCCATTCTTCACAATTGGAATATGATCTTGTCAGGAGGGGTGATAGATCAGAACCGTGTGACTGCACAGAGGAGACCAAACAATATCATTAGTGAAGTAAAAGGTGTTTATTTACAAGTAAGTGAGGACAACCAGTGCAAACAGCAAACAGTATATACAATCAAAAGGGAATACCGTATACATAAGTCAAGACAAGCCGAGGTCATACACATGGGATATCAGCAGATGGGACAGGACAGAGCAGGGAAATGGATGGATGGACTAGCTGCGGGGTAAGGACTCAGGGGAGACAGGAACCAGGAAACAGACAAGTCCTGGCGGGATCAGGATCAGGGATCAGGATCACAGAACAGGACCGAGGCACAGAATCAGGATCAGAAGACGGGTTCAGGGTACAGGCTCAGGTCCGGAAGGTATGACGATACCAGGGCGAGCTCTGCTTGAGCTCGCCGGGTATAAGTAGTGCTGCTGATTGAGCTCAGGTTACAGCTGAGCGGAGAAAAGGCTGTGTGCTCCATACTGCCAGGAAGCCCCCGCTGGTGGAGGCCAGTACTGCAGCCCAAATAACAGGCAGTATCACCAGCAGGGGGGACCTTCCCTGACAGATCTGATGTGATTGGTCACAGCGATCACATGGTACTGGCAGCAGGCTGGTACATTGATCAATCATTGAAAGATGGCACTGCTGTACGGCCTTGCAGCCTGGCAAGAGGCACATTCTGGGGGGACACCATATGACGTTCCACCAGAACAACAAAAGTCTCGCCGGGCCGTCATTTTGATATAGGCTGAGCGGGAACTGGTTATACTTTAGCTGAACTTTCCTTTTTTATAGACCGTGTATCCGATCTGCAGTTTTAGATCGGCGCTGCTCATATTTCATTGTATTGTGTATACATCATTTTGTTACTTTGTAGCACCGCGGTGAGTAAACTTCACGTCGGATTGTAGCTTTTTGTCATCTCCACGGAAACAGGATAGGTGAGTCCTTCATCCACGCTCTATAGGTGGCTGGTTCCCATGGCGATGCAAACTTCTAAAGAGATGTCAATACATGTGTTCATGGAAGCTCTACGAGTTCTTAGAGGAGCACTCCATCAAGGATTAAAAAAAAAGACTTGAAATGTGTATGGAGGCAGGGCTGATCCTAGGGTCACATGCGCCTGGGTGCAGAAATATTTCTGGTGCCCCCACATGGGTGTTGTCATTTTACTAACTCCTCCCCTTTACATCTCATTATACATCACATCTGTAGATAGACTAGGCACAGGAATGGGCAGGGGCTGTGTATCCTATGCAATCTATCATGCCATAAAACATCTAGAGCAGGGGCAGCCCAGAGCATATGTAAAGTGATGCTGGGGATGCCATCCCCCAGCACACAGCACACTGAACTCACCTCGATTCTCTCTCTGTGCAGCCCGAGATAGAGATGGGAGGGGGAGGCATTCCAACTGGAGTTGGAGGAGATAGTGCAGGATCCAAGATTCCCAGTGTTAGGAATTCATTCCTGCACATCAGTACTTAGCAGCCACTGAAAACTAGAACTCTCATGTCAGGAAGAGGAGCGGCCCCTCCCCCGAGCACTGCCAGGCTGGACGGGTTGCCCTATGCTCACACATCAGTTCTGGACGGACACACACCTATGCTCAGAGCACTAGTTCTGGATGGACACAAACAAGGAGGGAGGGGAGAACTCTGGCACTTTGGCGACCCCACCTCTGCAGGCGCCTGGCTGCAATGCACCCTGCCTAGGATTGGCCCTGTATGGAGGTTGCAGATTACTTACCGAGATATTCCAGTTTTCATATAGGGATTGCCAAGGACACTTCATTTCCTAACTTTCTCCCACGGACATAACACCGGTGTTGCCAACCGTCCGTATTTTTAAGGACAGTTTCGTAAAAATGGGCAGTAAAAATGCCAGTAAAAATAGCCGAGATCAGTTCGGCTTGGAACTGCGCATGGAGATTGGATATATAAATATATATATATATATATATATATATATATATATATATATATATATATATATATACAAAAAAAAGGGGGGTTGACATCCGGGGGGCCCCTAGGGACCTCTGGGCCCTATAATGAAAACAAAAAAATATATATTAAGAAAAAATAAATAAATAAATACAAATTTAAAGAAAAGGGGGCTGCCATCCAGGCCCCTGGGGACCTCCGGGCCCCTTACAGGTGTACTGCCTGTACCCCCCTGATGGCGGCAATGATTGTAAAAAAAATATATATACAAAAAAAAAAAAAAGGGAGGTTGCCATATGGGGCCCTGGGGACCTCAATGGTCCTTTAATAAAACGAAAAAAGAAAAAAAAAATGTTATTAAAAAAAAACTCTGGGCCCTATAATAAAAACAAAAATATATATATATTAAGAAAAAATAAATAAATAATTCAAGGAAAGGGGGTTGCCATCCGTTAAAAAAAAAAAACATATAAAAAAAATGAATTATACAAAAAAAAAGGGGGCTTGCCATACGGGGCCCTGGGGATCTCAATGGCCCTTTAATAAAACAAAAAAATATATATTAAGAAAAAATAAATAAACAAAAAATTAAAGAAAAGGGGGTTGCCATCTGGGCTCCTGGGGACCTCCGAGCCCCTTACAGGTGTACTGCCTGTACCCCCCTGATTGTAAATATAGACTTAGAAGCGGCGTTCCCCTTTAGCAATGCGAGGCTCAGGCGGCGTTCTTTGTCAGACAAGTTCTGCGGAGTTCTGTCACTGCGGAGTGAACTCTGACAATCGTTAGGTCAAGACATCAGTTCCGTCATCGCCACCGAGCCGTTTTAATTAGCGAGAAAATGAGAAATGCTAATCGGGGAAGGCGCTCCGCTCGGCGTTAGAGGCTTAATGAAGGCAGATCCGCCGAGTTTATCAACCCGTTAATAAGAGCGGATTACTGACCGGTGGCTGGAATGTGTCTGCCGCTATTTGTCGGCTCCCCTGGCTGCTCCAGACGCACTTTAGGTGATGGCGGAACAATAAGAAGATAATTAGCATCTCCCTGGAGCAAATGTGACGCGGGCCGCACGTTCTTGCCAAATTTCGCATGACGGATCTTTGAGCAGAAGTGGTGTAGAGCCGGGGGGGGGGGGTGCGAACCTGTGTGTATGGGTGGAGGCGTTGCCCTGGCTTTGCCCTGCTCAGAGAAAACATTACAGAAACATTAAAAAGATGTTATAGAGTAGACAACAGAGGAAAATATTGCTATTTAAAGGACCAGAACCGGAAAAACAAATGTTAAAACGTATCTTTTTTCATAAACATTTTCTCATGGTAAGCCCATACATGTCCATATACGCTCAGTAATGTCAGTGTCACCCAAGGGTGCTCAACCTGGGGCCCTCCAGAAGTCCCATCATGCCTCTGCCTTTGGGAGTCACGCTTGTAACTGTCAGTGACTTGCAATGCTTCACGGGACTGGTTGAGCACCCATGGAACCCTTCTGGGTATTTTTTTTTTTATCAAAGATTTTATTCAGATTTTTTTCAAATAAATAATGTACAAATAATAAATTTCATTAAATAATACAGTAAGAATTTTTGCCTCTCTTTCTATATATATCTCTCAATTCGCCCATTTGAATTACGAGTAGACATGTGAAAAATGTGTTCATTTTCGTTTTCGTTTCATTCGCTTTTTAGCTTTTTTCAGAAATTCAGAAATTGGGAAAATTAGAAAATTCTGAATTCGGAAATTCGAAGATTTGGAATTCGGAAATTCGGAAATGCATAAATTTCCGTATTTTTGAATTTTTGAATTTTCAAATTCAGAATTTTTGAATTTCCAATTTCTGAATTTTCGATTTTCAAATTTCCAATTTTTGAATTTTCACATTTCTGATTTTCGAATTTCCGATCTTTTACATTTTCAAATTTCCGAAACTTCAAATTTCCGAAATTACGAACTTCTGAATTTCCAAAATCTTGAATTTTCACATTTCCGAATTTCTGAAATCCCAAATTTGGCGGTCCCTGATTTCTATGACTATTTTATGTCAGGTCAGTTGGTCTTCACCCATAGGTGCCAAAGAAAAGAGAACCCCCAAGATGGACTTTTAAGGCCCAATTTTAAAATTTTTGAGTATTAGAGTAAATATTTTTAGTTGGTTAAGGTAAGAAAAAGTTACATAAAAATGAACATATAAAACACGGAGGGCCAGATTCTCATATATTTTCGGCGGCGTAGCGTAAGCCATTTACACTACGCCGCCGCTGCGTACTAGAGCAAGTGCTTTATTCTCAAAGCACTTGCTCCGTAGTTTTTGCCGGCGTCTCGTAAATCGCCAAGCGTAAACCCGCGCAATTCAAATGGGGCGGCTTGTATTTAAATTAAGCGCGCCCCCGCGTCGAACGAACTGCGCATGCGTCGGCCGGAGAAAAAGCCCAGTGCGCATGCTCCAGCTCACGTCGGGAAGCGGTGTTGAAACCGACGTCAAAGCGACGTGAGCGTCACTACGCAAGTCCCTATTCGCGAACGAGTTAGTAAAACTACGGAAAAAGCCGACGCTGACCCGACGCCATACTTAACATGGCATCCGACGGCACCCGACGGCATCCGACGGAACTTCGTAAGGTTACTCCACATAGAAGCTGGGGTAACCTTACGAGTCCGTAAACGACGTACGCGACGACGGGGCGGCGTAAAAGCGATCGGGAATCGCTGTACTAGCCTCATTTGCATATGCAAATGAAAAAACAACGTGAAGGCCACCTAGTGGCCGGAGTTGTCATTACACCTACGATCCGAAAGTGTAATGCTTTTACACTTGTCGAATGTAGAAGCGTATCTATGCAAAAGTGATGCTAAGCATCACGCACATAGATACTAGGACAAAAAAAAGGCGATACGACGGGGTATCTGAGATACTCCGTCGTAACGCCTTTGAGAATCTGGCCCGGAATGTCTACAATATTATCATCATTTATTGTCATAACCAAGTATAGTCCTCTTGCAGCCTACGTGTTTAGGGTACGAATATCTCCTTTTTCAAGGTAAAAATTGGTAGAGGAGGTTTTGTTTATATAATGTACAACATAATATGAAGCATAAGTAAGTATACAATAATAAACATATAAATCTATATAAAAATATTGTGTAAAGAATCTATAAAAATACACTTACACATAGACAGATAATCAGGTAACTTTACATTCCATCAGTTCAAAACAAAGAGAGATTCACGAGAGGCTGTGCTTAGTCTCCTTGCTCCAATCGATCGACCTTCAATAGATTTTTTGTTGTGAACAAATATATGCTAGTATCTGTCCCCTAGGGGGCGACTCCTGGTTTTCTTTCTGCCCCACAGATAAAAATTGGCCAGAAAACTCCCTAGGTGGCTCACTGTGCCGGAGGATGATCCAGCCATTGCTTTATGTTGGCTTTTTGTTGGCTCCTATGAGGCACATTTAGAAGCAGGACTCTGTACCCTATTACTAGTACTATGTGTGCAACTATCAGGGCATTGGGCGGTGACCAGTAGGGCTGAAGCAGGAGACTGTACCACATACAACACTGTGAAAAAAATCCCCAGTTACCACAATTTTTCACATATCGGGACTAGGGCCGCCATCAGGGGGGTACAGGCAGTACACCTGTAAGGGGCCCGGATGGCAACCCCCTTTTTCTTTTTTTTTTGTAAGGGGTCCTTTATATTTGTTTTTATTAAAGGGCCCAGAGGTCCCCATGGCCCCGGGTGGCAACCCCTCCCTTTCTATATATAAAATAATCATAATATATATATTTTTTTATAAAAATAAATTTATTTCTTTATATATTTTTTTATTTCTTTTTTCTGGCTGCCCCCCTTTTTTTATATATATTTTTATTTCTTTTATTTTTTTGTAAGGGGCCCAGAGGTCCCTAGGGCAACCCCCCCCCCCCCTTTTTTTTTTTTGTTCGTCAGCATCCAAAGCCCCCCGACCTCAATTTGTGGCGGCAGCACCCCCTGCTTCTCAATTACCAGCGGCATCCCCCTGCTTTTCAATTCGCTGTAGCCCCCTCCTTCTCAATTTGAGGCATGTGCTTTGGGGCGAGGGGGGCCCTGCCATCAGGGGCGGACTGACAACTCATGGGGCTCCGGGCAATAGAAGATTATGGGGCCCCCAGACTTACAGATGGCCACCAAGCCAGGTGGCAGTACAGAGGAGGGGCAGCTAAAATCTTGGGATTTTCACATCAAAAGCATGTAGGTTTTGGACATATCAGGGACAGATGTAAAAAAAACACAGATTTTTACATACTGTCCCTGGTTTTAATGAGCCTGGCAACCCTGATGGGGCCCCCTAGTGGCATGGGGCCCTCGGGCAGTGCCCGAGTTCCTCAATGGTCAGTCCGCCCCTGCCTGCCATGTTGATGGGGACAAGGGCCTCTTCCCCACCACCCTAGCCAAAGATTGTGGGGCTCTGCAGGCAAGGGCTTATCAGAATCTGGAATCCCCTTAAAGGGTAAAAAGTGAGTAAAATTACAACACAAGTTTTTGACAAATCCTTTATTAAAAAGATTAAAAAAAATGTCCCCCGATGTAGACCTATCATCAATCACGCCGTCCGTCCCCAAAAAAAAGCTTTTACCGTGCGGAAGACTCCTGCCATCTGCATGCTCCGCTGTCTGACCGTTCCTAAATAGCTAAGGGGCGGGGCCACCCAGCGACGTGACCTGGTGAGCCCACCTCCCCTGTAACGCCATCAGCTGGTGCATGCTCGGGCGCAGCACAAAACTCACTGGAAAAACGCATCAACCACATAAAAAGCAATAGTGTGCATGGGCCCCTCCAGCCCCAGCGGGGGTTACATACACGTACGAGTGTGAACGCGCTATCGGTTCGCTCGTTGTTTACTGATGGCGCCAAGTAAGTCAGGACAAGGTTGCCTGGCTAAGCCCCCCGTTTCATGTTTGCAGACAGGTGGCTATAAATTCACGTCCCAGACAAGTGAATTAGATTTACGTAAGACGATATACACGACGCGGCGGTGGAAGGTCGTTCTCCTATTTTTACTCATTTAGACAGATTAGCATCAGAACAATGTGACACAGACAACGAGGGCTAATGGGAAAAGATGTTTTTTTTTTTTTTCCCCTGCTCGCGACGCCAATTTACGCGGTAATTAAAGTGACTTTTATTTCGGCCTTGCATCGTACTTGATATTTATCAGCGATGTCTCTTTTCTTTTACAGCGGCGACGTCAGCCGCGCATCGATCGACCCGAGCTTTGACGGCCTTAACCGGCGGCCTCCTCTGACTCTCGGGAACTTGGCGAACAATGGTTGTGTTTGGCGATTCGTGATGAAATATGTCCTTGTTATAAGAAGCTCGATGGTAACAAGGTTAATATTGTTTCAGGTGACGGCGATGAAAAAGTGACCTTTGTAACGACTTCCCTCAGAGCCTGGATTTTATATCCTGCGGGGAAAAAGTGATGTCATCGCGTCTAATCATCCCCCGTAATATCCTTGTCCTAACGGAACGCCATTATCCAGAACAAATCATTATAATCATGTGTTTTACACATCCATAGTATAAAGATACATTGTTACAGAGTTACCAACACTGAAAAAAGATCAATGTCCATTAACCACTTGCCTACTGACCACTTTTACCCCCTTTCTGCCCAGGCCATTTTCAGCTTTCAGCCCTGTCTCACTTTGAATGACAATTTGAATAATTGTTTGGCGACAGATAGAGCTTTCTTTTGGTGGTATTTAATCACCACTGGGGCTATTATTTTTTGCTAAACAAATGAAAAAAAAGACCGAAAATGTAGAATAAAAAAACTTTTTTCTTACTTTCTTTTATAAAATGTTGTAAGTAAGTAATTTTTCTCCTTCACTGATGGGCACTGATGAAGCTGCACTGATAGGCACAAATGAGGCGGCACTGATAGGCACAGGTGAGGCGACACTGACAAGGAGGCACTAATGGGGCTGCACTGATGTGGTGGCACTGAGGCTGCACTGATGGGCACTAATGAGGTGGCACTGATGAGGTTGAAATGAAATCAGACACTGGTGGGCACGGATAGGTGGCACCGATAGGCACTGATGAGGCTGTACTTATGGGCACTAATAGTCTGAACTAATGGGCGGCACTGAGGGGCACTGATGAGGTGACACTGATGGGCACTGATGAGGTATAACTGATGGGCACAAATGAGGAGGTACTGATGAGGTTGCACTGATATGTTGCACTGATGGGCACTGAGGCATCACTGATGGGCACAAATGAGGAGGTACTGATGAGGTTGCAATAGGTGGGACTGATAGGCAGCACTGATGGGCCCTGATTGGCAGCACTGATGAGACACAGACAATGAGGCACTGATGATGCTGCACTGATAGGTGACACTAATAGGCATCCCTGATGGGCACTGACAGGCAGGGCCTTCTTAAAAGCAACATGGGCCCCTGGGCTAAGAAATGCTCTGGGGCCCCTACAACGATAACAGTGCAGGTAAACAGACATCAAGTAGGTAGGAGGCAGACTGCCCCCCTGTGCATCTCATACTCTCTCTGCCATCATAGTGCCCCCAATTTCGGGGCAGAGTGGGGTTCCCTTGGACTACAGAAGAGTCAGGACACTCTCTACATTGCAGATAGAGAAAGGAGCTATGTGTTAGTTGGCGTCCTGAGTCTCCTGTAGTCCTAGGGAGGGGGCGAGCACCACACTTCACACCAGGGAGAAAGCCTTGCATTACTGTGTGGAGTTACAGACAGAAGAACAGGAAGTGAGGATTTCTCAGAAGAAATAAGGACATTTAAAAGCAGAATGGAAGGATGAGGTAAGTGAAGGAGGACTGCACTAAGGTAAAGGAAGATATTTAGGGGGAAAAAAATCCTTTAAAACCTCTTTAATTTCTGTTTTCTTCGGCTCCATCTAGTGGCCAAAATGTGGTATTTTTTCTCATTTAGGTGTTTCAGAAAACGATACCACATTTAGGGCACTAGATGGAGCCGATAATTCCCAGAATTAATCTATTACAGAAAATATGGGAAAATTCTTCAAGAATTAATGGCACCACCCTGCACATGAAAAACAGGTGGATGTTTTTTCGGCGTTGCAGGGTCGCGAGTTTTCCTTTGCCGCGTCTCCTGTTCTAGCAACGCTCCTCTCGACGTTTGCAGGAGAAAACATAAAATAACACTTTATCAGAATTTCTTCATCTTCCACACTGATTAGTTTTCAAACTCGATTAAATCAATGTTAATACCGAGCAGATTAACGCGGTATTAGCTACAGATGCCAGACCCCGCCATTATATTTTCATTTATTTCCAGACTGCCATCTTGCCTGCTCGTTTGGAGCGCTCGTTCCGCCAACCCCCGCGCTTGTTTGGTAAGATATGAGACACTAATCACAGCGATTCTCCCCCCCCCCCCCCATCTAATGTGCAGATAGTTATTTGGAAAGCAGATGTTCCATTTAGGAAAATCGAGTTTCATTCATTAGAAGTCTGACAATAATAAGACAGAGCGGAGAGAAAGCGCCGAGCGGCCAACATTTTTTTTTTTTTTTAAGCAAAAATGTTCAGCAGCCGATTTTTTAAAGGCAAAAGAGGAGTTTTGAAACTCAAAGAATTTCCGGTTCGGAATTATGATAACACTGGATTTTTTTTCCCCCATGTAGGTTTGACCAATGGTGACACCGTAAAGTGGAACTCCGCCCACATTAAGCGGGAACTTTGCACTACTGTACACCCTAGTGTATATCATTCTACCTCCTTCCCCCTCCTTCTCTCAAAATTGTTATATGTAATATATATATATATATATATACAGTGCCTTGCGAAAGGGAAGATGGTTAAAATTGATGGGAAGATGGATGGAGCCAAATACAGGACCATTCTGGAAGAAAACCTGATGGAGTCTGCAAAAGACCTGAGACTGGGACGGAGATTTGTCTTCCAACAAGACACTGATCCAAAACATAAAGCAAAATCTACAATGGAATGGTTCACAAATAAACATATCCAGGTGTTAGAATGGCCAAGTCAAAGTCCAGACCTGAATCCAATCGAGAATCTGTGGAAAGAACTGAAAACTGCTGTTCACAAACGCTCTCCATCCAACCTCACTGAGCTCCAGCTGTTTTACGAGGAGGAATGGGCAAAAATTTCAGTCTCTCGATGTGCAAAACTGATAAAGACCTACCCCAAGCGACTTACAGCTGTAATCGCAGCAAAAGGTGGCGCTACAAAGTATTAACTTAAGGGGGCTGAATAATTTTGCACGCCCAATTTTTCAGTTTTTTATTTGTTGGGTGGCTGCACTGCATGTGAGCGTTGTGTTGGGCTGGTGATGTCCTCCTGCAGGGTTGTGGTTAATTCCATGATGGCATGAGGGGTGAATCTGAAGATGCGATACACCTCAGAATCACTCATGCCAAAGATGTTTATGCGTGTGCAGTATATCCTCTCCCGTGCCCTCCTCCGTGCCCTCCTCCGTGCTCTCCTCCTTCTTTGCTCCTCTAAAGTCAGTAGTATAGCTATGAGCAAGGATGCCCCTGGCATGTTGGCATACAGATTGTTGTCCTGCAAGTGTGGCTGCTCAGCTCGTCCCTAACGGTGTTGCTTTAGCTGACATGTAGACGGATTGTCCAAATTTAAACCTGCTTTTATAAGAACTAACTTTAGACCGGACGTGCAGCTGTTGTGCACAGCGCGTAGCCTGCACCGCACAAACTTACTTTTGTGGATCGCCGTATCTCCCTCATTTGCATATTTGCATAGCAAAACAATGGTGTGTCTAGCGCATTTTTGCGCGCACGATGCGCTGGTCTATCGAAATTACGTTGGTCGAAAAATTCTGGATTTCAGGCGTATATCGTTTTGGGGATATGGCGCATAGATACGCGCGCGCATATTTAGACTTACGCTACGCATCTCGTGAAACGCCAGCCTAAGTGCTTTGTGGATCTGGCGCTTCATTTCTATGTAAGTGGGAAAACTTACAAAATCTGCAGGGGATCAAATATTGTATATCTCTCTATAGATATGTATATATATATATACTGCACCTTGCATGTTTATCTGGTTTTATCCCTTTTCCACTGCAATGTATATATTTTATATATTTTAACATTATCTTCTGCCTTTTCCATTCATCTGAGCTCCTTCAGCCATATTTAACAACCCGGCACAACCGCAATCGGAAAAAAATCAATATTTTTAGTCTTTAAACATTGCGAGATAAAAAGGCCGCTCTATACATTATTCCATTTCTTCTTTGGCTACAAAGACTCCAACGATCCTCAATGTGGAAACAGAAGGCCATTGGAAAAGTTGCCATTAGTATAATTCACATAAAATAGTTTAATAGCACATCCTCTCCATCGCCGTTAGACTGGACGGCCCCCGGGTTATCGATTAGCTGGGAATCCCTCTTGCCTAATTTTCGCTGTAGCCATTAGTAAATATTGATGGCTGGATGGAAGAAGGGGAACGTCTTCACGCACCTATGTCCATCCCTCAAAGGTAAGTTTTATTATGGCCATCGGACTTCCTTACCCTACGAGAAAATTCCGCAACTAACTGCTTGCAGTGATAGATACTGGAGAGAACGTTAGCTATAGATTTCTTTTGTAAATTACTTTTTATTATTATTATTATTATTATTATTATTATTATTATTATTATTATTATCTGTAGTAGTAGTATTAGCGACATTATTATTTGTAGTATTAGTATTATTATTAGTGTTAGTACTAGTAGTATTATTATTGATATTATTATTATTATTTGTATTAGTAGTATTATTATTAGTGTTAGTAGTAGTATTATTGATATCATTATTATTAATTATATTATTATTGTTGTTATTATTATGATTATTATTAATATCTGTAGTAGTAGTATTAGCAATATTATTATTATTTTTATAATTTGTAGCAGTAGTATTATTATTATTAGTGTTAGTATTATTATTATTATGGATATTATTAATATTATTTTTGTTGTTGTTATGATTATTTTTAATATCTGTAGTGGTAGTAGTATTAATATTGATATTATTATTATTATCTGTAGTAGTAGCAGTATTGATATTATTATTATTATTGTTGTTGGTGTTGTTATTATTATTAATATCTGTACTAGTACTATAAGCGATATTATTTATATTATTATTTGTATTATTTGTAGCAGTATTATTATTATTAGTGTTAGTACTAGTATTATTATTATTGATATTATTTGTAGTAGTAGTATTATTATTAGTGTTAGTACTAGTAGTATTAATATGATTGATATTATTATTATTTGTAGTAGTAGTATTATTGATATTGATATTATTGATTGTAGTAGTAGTATTAATATAGTGTTAGTAGTAGTAGTAGTATTGATATAATTATTATTATTTATATTGTTGTTGTTGTTATTATTATTATTGTTATTATTATTATTATTATTTCTAATATCTGTAGTAGTAGTAGTATTAGCAATATTATTATTATTTTTATTATTTGTAGCAGTAGTATTAATATTAGTGTTAGTATTATTATTATGGATATTATTAATATTATTTTTGTTGTTATGATTATTATTAATATCTGTAGTAGTAGTATTATTATTGATATTATTATTATTATTATTATTATTATTATTATCTGTAGTAGTAGCAGTATTGATATTATTATAATTATTATTATTGTTGGTGTTGTTATTATTGTTAATATCTGTACTAGTACTATTAGCGATATTATTTATATTATTATTTTTATTATTTGTAGCAGTAGTATTATTATTAGTGTTAGTACTAGTATTATTATTATTATTGATATTATTATTATTATTATTATCTGTAGTAGTAGTAGTAGTCGTATTGATATTATTATTTGTAGTAGTAGTATTAATATAGTGTTAGTAGTAGTATTATTGATATAATTATTATTGTTGTTGTTGTTATTATTATTATTAATATCTGTAGTAGTAGTATCAGTGATATTATTATTATTATTTTTATTATTTATAGCAGTAGTATTATTATTAATGTTAGTATTATTATAGTTGTTGTTGTTATTATTATTAATATCTGTAGTAGTAGTAGTAGTAGTAGTAGTAGTATTATTAGTGTTAGTAGTAGTATTATTGATATTATTACTATTATTATTATTATCTGTAGTAGTAGTACTATTAGCGATATTATTATTATTTGTAGCATTAGTATTATTATTAGTGTTAGTAGTTTTATTGTTATTGATATTAATATTATTATTATTATTATTTTTATTATTTGTAGCAGTAGTATTATTATTATAGTTCTGTATACCATCTGTGTACAGAAAACTTCTAGGCAACCATATTGCATTTTACAGAAAATTATAGCGCTGTAGATTGAAAACGATACGTAATTTTTAATAACATTTGATTAAAAAGTGACTTGTGTAGCAATTGCATATGCTAGATTTATTTTTTTCATTTTTTATTTATGCCATAAATGTAGTGTTACCCTTTAAATTTAATTTATTTAAATTATGTAATTTAAATAAAATTTTTACATAATTAATTTTCAGAATGATATAATACATCAGTTCATAAACTTGTCATGTATGTTGTAAGAATTTTCACGCTTGCACTCCCCCCCCCTCGCATTTAATAAAGCCATCGCCGGATTACCAATTTATTATTTTTTTTTTCCTTTTTTAAATCCAACTTTATTGGATTGCAACGCAGGCGCCCACTGCTCCGCGGCTCCCCCCCCCCCCCTGGGATTTCCCTGCCGCTCTCCCCATCTTAAATTGATAGCGAATATATTCATGGCAGATTAATTTTAATGTCGTTTCGGACAAAATCTCCATCAAGCAGCCGGGTCATAAATGACAAGGCAGCCATTTGGGGGCGAAAAAAAAAAAAAAATGAGGAAGGGAAATGTCAATTGGCATATTTTTATGGATAATAGGAGCCGAGGTGAAGGCGCGGGCTCCACTGAACCTGAAGTCATTATATTACAGACGCTCCCTAATATGGATTCTGCTAGGGAGAGCCAATCGGGAGACGTCGTTGGTCTGACATGGGGTTAACCAAGAATAGCTGGATGAGATTATCTGTTATTTTTTGCTTCGGGTAGCTGGCGCAGACTTTGGCAAGGCGTCAGGCTCTTTTTTTTTATATCGGAGCGCCCGTTGTATGTGATTATTTATTAAACGGGGAGTATAAAAGGTGAGAGATGGATGATTTCAAATGACAAAAATAAATTCATAAAATAGAAACACAGAGCATCCGCGGAATTAGGACATAGAATGTAATGGAAATACTATCTTTGGCCACTAGGTGGTGCTGAGGGTCATATAAAATTCCTAAAATTCTTAACGCCATCTATTGGCCAAATGCAGTATTTTCAATTTTAAATCATTGTTAGGTCAATGCCATTTGTAAAAGCATCTGTTATTTTTTGTTTCAGGTAGCCGGTGCAGATTTTGAGAAGGTGTCAGTCTTTTATATTGGAGCGCCCACTGTAGGGCTGGGCGATATTCCCCCCCCAAAAAAATCTGCAATTTTTTTATAAAAAACTAGACTTACGATTCAAATCAAGTTTTTTTTTTTTATGGACATTGCGCCGGTCCTGATAAGCTGCGAGCAGAAGTTTTTAGGCAAGGCCGCGGCTTCGGCCTAGTCCGCGGCGTCCGGCCTCGCGGACTAGGTCGAAGCCGCAGCCTGGGGAGCTGCAGGCAGGAGTTTTTAGGCGAGGCCGCGGCTCCGGCGAGTTTTTTTTTTTATGGACATTGCGCCGGTCCTGATGAGCTGCGGGCAGGAGTTTTTAGGCTGCGGCGTCCGGCACTGGTCCTGGTGAAAAAAATAAATAAATGAAAAAAAAAAAACGATTTTCCGAAAACCTGAATCGATTTGACCTTGCAAATCAAATTTTTCCCCAGCCCTAGCTCACTGCATTGTTAGGTCAATGCCATTTGTAAAAGCATCTGTTATTTTTTGTTTCAGGTAGCCGGTGCAGATTTTGAGAAGGTGTCAGTCTTTTATATTGGAGCGCCCACTGTAGGGCTGGGCGATATTCCCCCCCCAAAAAAATCTGCAATTTTTTTATAAAAAACTAGACTTACGATTCAAATCAAGTTTGTTTTTTTTATGGACATTGCGCCGGTCCTGATGAGCTGCGAGCAGAAGTTTTTAGGCAAGGCCGCGGCTTCGGCCTAGTCCGCGGCCGTCCCCTCGCGGACTAGTCGAAGCCGCAGCCTGGGGAGCTGCAGGAGGAGTTTTAGGCGAGGCCGCGGCTCCGCGAGTTTTTTTTTTTTATGGACATTGCGCCGGTCCTGATGAGCTGCGGGCAGGAGTTTTTAGGCTGCGGCGTCCGGCACTGGTCCTGGTGAAAAAAATAAATAAATGAAAAAAAAAAAACGATTTTCCGAAAACCTGAATCGATTTGACCTTGCAAATCAAATTTTTCCCCAGCCCTAGCTCACTGTATGTGATTATTTATTAAACGGAGAGTATAAAAGGTGAGAGATGGATGATTTCAACTGACAAAAATAAATTCATAAAATAGAAACACCAAGCCTTCTCGGAATTAAGACATAGAATGTAATGGAAATACCATCTTTGAACTCAAAAACCCTCGGAAAGGCTCGGAAACACTTGGGAACGGAGTGTTTCCAAGTATTTCTGAATGTGGATCCGCACCTTTCCGAGTGTCCCGCACCTCAGGCCAAATGCAGTACTGTACACCCTTTATTTTGAATTCTGCTCGTTTTGCGAGACAACACTTGCAAACCGAGTCAGAATTTGCTAGTTTTTCAAAACGCTTGTTAATTGCGTTACTTGTTAACCAAGGTTCCGCTGTATGTTCGTTCTGTACTGTTATTAGGCTATTTCCTCTGCTGAACAAATATTTTTCATTGATTTAAAGCAGAAATACCACATTTGGCCAGTAGGTGGTGCTGAGGATCATTAGAAAAATGTTATGATACATAGCGCCATCTACTGGCCAAATGTGGGATTTTCTTTTTTAAATTGTATTAGGTCAAAGTCATTGTACAAGTATACATTGGAGATCTCTTTTTTTATGACAGAGATTTGAGAAAGGATCAGACTTTGTGCTTTTTACGCAATGTGCGTCTTTCATGTATATCTGTGTACAAGTATGCACTGGAGACCTCTGCTTTTATTACTGTCAGATTTGACTGACTCCTGCTTTGCTGGCGAGCTTGGGATGAGTGATGGGGAATTGTATATTGTGCGACTCAGTAATAAGATGGATGCAAAGTAATCACACCAGCTCGGCTGAAAAAGCGATTTGATGACTTCCAAAGGTATACATAAGTGAATTAAAGAGCGTTCATACATATGTGTCGGGATTTCCTTATCCTGCTTACATATTCACGACAAGATAAAATTACTGTCAGCTTTCCCCGCCGCATCATCGCGCTCCCATATTTTTTTCAGCCATTACAAACATCGTCCAGAGACAAATGTTGTTCTAACCGGCGTAATTGTAGCTGGAGAACCTGAATAAATTTCCTTCTCCCCCCACGGCATTCGTCGGCGTTCTCCATCTCGCCTGTTTAAACAGCGTGCTAAATATCTAAACATTGTAGATTCCAATATTCTGGTGACATTTCACAAGACGAATCATTCGCTCCGCTCCGTGCGTAGGGCCCTCCTTTTTTTTTTTACTTTGGCCCCTTTTTTTTTTTACTTTGGCGAGCCGTAGCGGGTGTCTATGAATTTTCGTGTTCTTAAAATAGCGGCGAGGCATAAAAAACGCGCTCTTCAATCTCCGCAATATTAACACCGCGTCTGGCACAGAAGGACTCAGAACATCATTTAAAAGTTACGTTTTCGCAAATAAAGGCGCTCAGATTGAGACGGGAAAAGAGCTTAAAACCTGATTAGGGACCAATAATTCCTTCGGTGAAAAATCGTCGCTTTTGAAATGGAAGATTGAGGGGAGATTGAGCGCGCCTTTGCTGTTTAATTTTGAAGACGGCTGTTCGTTTTTCTTTTTTTTTAAGAGAAGGGATGCGCTAAAAGTTGTTGTTTTTATATTTTTATATCATTGTCTTGGAATGATGCCCAGGGCAGTGGAGCATGGATTTGTAGATGAGAATTTGTTGTTATTCACCAAGAATTGTCAATCAATGCCTTTCTACCTATTTATCAGATTAGTATCTTAGTTTTTTTTTTAGGGTTAGGGGTTAGGGTAGGGTTAGGGTTAGGGGTTAAGGGTTAGGGTTGTGTTAGGGTTAGGAGTTAGGGTTAGGGGGTTAGGGTTTCCCATTGAAGAATATGGCTAGGACTCAGGAATTGGAACAGGGACCTCCCCCAGAGGTCAAAGGTCTGAAGGCGTGTTCCCAGAGGCCAAAGGTCAAAGGTTACATGGCGTGGCTGACCCACCCCCACCAAAGTGAACCGCCTACCCCAACAAAGTCGGGGAATGAACAAGTCGGGGAATGAACAAGTCGGGGTAAACTGACATTTTCTTGTATTTCTCAGCAATTGATAAGGCAACTTTGGAGTTAATTCAGTGTTAGGGAAGTGGTTTGGGTTAAGTTAGGGTTAGTAGTAAGGTTATAGGTCAGGGGATTAAAGCTTAAATTTGGGTATTGTTTTAATTGCATAGTTACAGATCGTTATCTTTTTTTTTGGTACAACTGCCATTTTCTTGGTTCTTCTGCAATTGATAAGGCAACTTTGGCATTAATTCAGTGTTAGGGATGTGGTTGGGGTTATCTTAGGGGTAAGGCTATAGATCAGGGGTTTCTGTTAAAAAAAAAAGGTTATAGATCGGGGATTAAAGCTTAATTTCGGGTATGGTTTTTATTGCATAGTTACAGATCATTATCTTTTTTGGTACAACTGCCATTTTCTTGGATTCCTCAGCAATTGATAAGGCAACTTTGGAGTTAATTCAGTGTTAGGGATGTGGATGGGGTTAAGTTAGGGTTAGTAGTAAGGTTATAGGTCAGGGGATTAAAGCTTGATTTCGGGTACGGTTTTTCTTGCATAGTTACAGATCATTATCTTTTTTTGGTACAACTGCCATTTTCTTGGATTCTTCAGCAATTGATAAGGCAACTTTGGAGTTAATTCAGTGTTAGGGATGTGGTTGGGGTTCAGTTAGGGGTAAGGTTATAGGTCAGGGGATTAAAGCTTAATTTCAGGTATTGTTTCTATTGCATAGTTACAGATCATTTCTTTTTGGTACAACTGCCATTTTCTTGGATTCCTCAGCAATTAATATGGCAACTTTGGAGTTAATTCAGTGTTAGGGATGTGGTTGGGGTTCAGTTAGGGTTAGTAGTAAGGTTATAGGTCAGGGGATTAAAGCTAAAATGTAGGTATAGTTTTTATTGCATTGTTACAGATCATTATCTTTCATGGTTTGCGCAAAAGTTATAGGGGCAGATTCACAGAGAATTAGATTCTCGTAGAGTATCAGAAATACACTACGCCGCCGTTTTTTACCTGGCTCTACGTGGAATTCAGGTAGATTTTGTCCAGTAAACGACGGCGGCGTAGTGTATTTCTCCCGTCGCAATCCATCTGCGCGAGTAGGGGTCGTGAGGCATTTAAAATAGGCGCGTTCCCGCGGCGATCGAACTGCGCATGCTCCGTTCGCAAATTTCCCCGCCGTGCATTGCGCGAAAACACACGGACGTCGTAGTAGCGTCGTTTAACGTACATTCCTATTCCCGAACGAGTTACGTTAAAAAAAAATATTTTCAAATCGACGCGGAACACGGCCATCACTTTACATGGGTTACGCACTGTTAGACCACAAAAAGCTCCTCTAACATTACGTAGCCAAAAAATGATGTAGGCGATTGCGAGGGACACTCGTACCTTCGTGGATCGCCGTAAAAACTCATTTGCATATCCCGACGCATGAAAACGACGCGAACTCCTCCCAGCGGCCGCAAAAATATCGCAGTGTAGATCCGAAGGCTTACGAAGACGTAAGCCTCTCGGATCGAAGCCCGAAGCCGCCGTATCATGGTTTGAGGATTCAAACTAGTGATACGGCGCGCGAAATTTGAAATTACTCCTGTCTAACACCAGTTAGACAGGCGTAATTGCTCTGTGAATCTGGGCCATAGAGTCTACAAACTGTGGAAAGATTTATGGCATTTTCATTTTATTTTTATTTTTCACTAGTAATGGTGGTTATCTACGATTTTTAGCGGTACTGCGTCATTGCGGTGGACAGATCAGACACTTTTGACACATTTTTGGGACCACTGACATTTAAACAGTGATGAGTGCTATACAAATGCACTGATTACTGTGTAAATGTCACTGGTAGGGAAGGGGTTAACACTAGGGGGTGATCAAGGGGTTAAATGTGTTCCCTCGTAAGTGTTTCTTACTGTGGAGGGGTGGGACTGACTAAAGGAGGAGACATATCGCTGTTCGTAATTACTACAAACAACAGATGTGTTTCTTCTCCCCTTTCAGAACAGGGATTTGTGTTTACACACACAAATCCCCATTCTGGCTCTCGTGCCTGCGATCGCGGGTGGCCGGCGGCAATCGCGCCTGCCGACCACACGCATGCTATGGCTCTTAATGGGGCAAACGTACTGGTATGTTGTTTTGCAGTAATGAACCACTTTGCCGACGTAAATGTGCGTGAGCCGGTCGGCAAGTGGTTAAGCTTCAGAAAGAAGAGCTACAGAATCTTGATTAAATGTGTCACATATTCACAGTACATCACTCATGGCTTATTCTGTTTTTTTACCCATTCCACAAAAATCAGAATCTGCATCTGATATAAATGAATATCTGTCAGCAAAGTTCACCTTCATGGGTATTCCTTGGTGCGCTGGCGGTTATCTTTATCCCGCTGGATGAGTAGTGCCTCCATCTGTTCCCGTACTATGACCGTCCTCATCAAGGAACATCTGTAGATTTGGCAACATTGTAGAAGAAAATCAACACCAACCACTGTCCTACCCTTCTGAAGGATTAAAACACACCAGAGCTTTTTTTCTCAGAAAATAGGTGCAGGAACTCAACCACGACCCGTTCAGATTTCACAAACAGTAGAAAGGGTCTTAAAGGGGCATTAAATACCAGAATTGCATTACATACAGTGTGCAGAGTTCAGGGGGTTACAAAGCAGTCACTTGTAAACACAGAAACCAGACTTCTGTGTTCACAAGTGATTGTGGTGAGCGGGCACCAAAGGGTCTGAGCCAAAGGTGGTGGAACTGAGTTCCACCAAGTTCCCCCAGAAAAAAAGCCCTGAAACACACCATCTTCCTAACAGATGAAATATAAAGAGAAAATAGCAACAATTGTAAAAGTTACTTTTTTGGTTCTTGATTCTTCATCTAGGTCTAGAAGTATCTGCTTCGTCCAGTTTAAATAGAACACTAAAAACCACCAGACTCAACTCATTCCTACACCAACCTCAACACAAGTCCAAACTCAGTCTTCACCCAACACCAGACCAAACTCAGTCTTCACCCAAGACCAGACCAAACTCAGTCTTCACCCAACACCAGACCAAACTCAGTCTTCACACAAGACCAGACAAAACTAAGTCTTCACCCAACACCAGACCAAACTCAGTCTTCACCCAAGACCAGACAAAACTAAGTCTTCACCCAACATCAGACCAAACTCAGTCTTCACCCAACATCAGACCAAACTCAGTCTTCACCCAAGACCAGACCAAACTCAGTCTTCACCCAAGACCAGACCAAACTCAGTCTTCACCCAAGACCAGCCCAAACTCAGTCTTCACCCAAGACCAGCCCAAACTCAGTCTTCACCCAAAACCAGCCCAAACTCAGTCTTCACCCAAGACCAGCCCAAACTCAGTCTTCACCCAAGACCAGACCAAACTCAGTCTTCACCCAAGACCAGACCAAACTCAGTCTTCACCCAAGACCAGACCAAACTCAGTCTTCACCCAAGACCAGCCATAACTTAGTCTTCACCCAAGACCAGCCCAAACTCAGTCTTCACCCAAGACCAGACCAAACTCAGTCTTCACCCAATATCAGACCAAATTCAATCTTCGCCCAAGACAGACACAGCTCAGTCTTCACCCAACACCAACACCAGACACAGCTCAGTTTTCACCCAACCCAACGCCATATCCCAACACCAGACACAGCTCAGTCTTCACCCAACCTCAGACCCAGCTTAGTCTTCACCCAATTTCAGATCCAGCTTTGTCTTCATCTAACCTCAACTCCACACCCAACTCAGTCTTTATCCAACCCCACACACAAACCCTACTCAGTCTCTCATCCAACCCCACACACCCAGACCCAGTTCAGTCTTCACCCAACCCAACACCGGACTCAACTCAGTCTTCACCCAACCTCAACACCAGACCAAACTCAGTTTTCACCGAACCGTAACATGAGACCCAGCTCAGTCTTCGCCCCCAACCCCAACACCAGACCCAGCTCAGTCTTCTCCCAACATCAGACCCAGCTCAGTCTTCACCCAACCCCAACATCAGACCCAGCTCAATCTTCTCCCAATCCCAACACCAGACCCAGCTCAGTCTTCTCCCAACATCAGACCCAGCTCAGTCTTCACCCAACCCCAATATCTGACCCGGCTCAATCTTCTCCCAACACCAACATCAGACCCAGCTCAGTCTTCACCCAACCTCAACACCAAACCCATCTCAGTTTTCATCCAACCCCAACACCAGACCCAGCTCAGTCTTCTCCCAACATCAGACCCAGCTCAGTCTTCACCCAACATCAGACCCAACTTAGTCAGATGAAATATAAAGAGAAAATAGCAACAATTGTAAAAGTTACTTTTTTGGTTCTTGATTCTTCATCTAGGTCTAGAAGTATCTGCTTCGTCCAGTTTAAATAGAACACTAAAAACCACCAGACTCAACTCATTCCTACACCAACCTCAACACAAGTCCAAACTCAGTCTTCACCCAACACCAGACCAAACTCAGTCTTCACCCAAGACCAGACCAAACTCAGTCTTCACCCAACACCAGACCAAACTCAGTCTTCACACAAGACCAGACAAAACTAAGTCTTCACCCAACACCAGACCAAACTCAGTCTTCACCCAAGACCAGACAAAACTAAGTCTTCACCCAACATCAGACCAAACTCAGTCTTCACCCAAGACCAGACCAAACTCAGTCTTCACCCAAGACCAGACCAAACTCAGTCTTCACCCAAGACCAGACCAAACTCAGTCTTCACCCAAGACCAGCCCAAACTCAGTCTTCACCCAAGACCAGCCCAAACTCAGTCTTCACCCAAAACCAGCCCAAACTCAGTCTTCACCCAAGACCAGCCCAAACTCAGTCTTCACCCAAGACCAGCCCAAACTCAGTCTTCACCCAAGACCAGACCAAACTCAGTCTTCACCCAAGACCAGACCAAACTCAGTCTTCACCCAAGACCAGACCAAACTCAGTCTTCACCCAAGACCAGACCAAACTCAGTCTTCACCCAAGACCAGCCATAACTTAGTCTTCACCCAAGACCAGCCCAAACTCAGTCTTCACCCAAGACCAGACCAAACTCAGTCTTCACCCAATATCAGACCAAATTCAATCTTCGCCCAAGACAGACACAGCTCAGTCTTCACCCAACACCAACACCAGACACAGCTCAGTTTTCACCCAACCCAACGCCATATCCCAACACCAGACACAGCTCAGTCTTCACCCAACCTCAGACCCAGCTTAGTCTTCACCCAATTTCAGATCCAGCTTTGTCTTCATCTAACCTCAACTCCACACCCAACTCAGTCTTTATCCAACCCCACACACAAACCCTACTCAGTCTTCATCCAACCCCACACACAGACCCAGTTCAGTCTTCACCCAACCCAACACCGGACTCAACTCAGTCTTCACCCAACCTCAACACCAGACCAAACTCAGTTTTCACCGAACCGTAACATGAGACCCAGCTCAGTCTTCGCCCCCAACCCCAACACCAGACCCAGCTCAGTCTTCTCCCAACATCAGACCCAGCTCAGTCTTCACCCAACCCCAACATCAGACCCAGCTCAATCTTCTCCCAATCCCAACACCAGACCCAGCTCAGTCTTCTCCCAACATCAGACCCAGCTCAGTCTTCACCCAACCCCAACATCTGACCCGGCTCAATCTTCTCCCAACACCAACATCAGACCCAGCTCAGTCTTCACCCAACCTCAACACCAAACCCATCTCAGTTTTCATCCAACCCCAACACCAGACCCAGCTCAGTCTTCTCCCAACATCAGACCCAGCTCAGTCTTCACCCAACATCAGACCCAACTTAGTCTTCACCCAACACCTGAAACAGCTCAGTCTTCACCCAACCTGAACACCAGACCTATCTCAGTCTTCACTCAACACCAACATTAGACCCAGCCCAGTCTTCTCCAAACACCAACATCAGACCCAACTCAGTCTTCACTCAACATCAATAAAAGGCCCAGCTCAGCCTTCACCCAACCTCAGACCCAGCTCAGTCTTCACCTATTCCCAATTCCAGATCCAGCTTTGTCTTCATCCAACCCCAACATCAGACCCAGCTCAGTCTTCACCCAGCCCCAACGACAGACCCAACTCAGTCTTCAGCCAACCCCGCACACAGACCCTACTCAGTCTTCATTCAACCCCACGCACAGACCCAGCTCAGTCTTCACCTATTCCCAATTCCAGATCCAGCTTTGTCTTCACCCAACCCAACACCGGACTCAACTCAGTCTTTACCCAACCTCAACACCAGACCAAACTCAGTCTTCACCCAATCCCAACACGAGTACCAGCTCAGTCTTCATCCAACCCCAACACCAGACCCAACTCAGTCTTCAGCAACCCAAACACCAGACTAAACTCAGTTTTCACCTAACCTCAACACCCAACATACATATAAGTTCAATGATGACACAAGAAGCTCTTCTGTATGTGCAGCTGTGGGGTGGGAAATGCTCTGGCTGTAGCAGATTGGGCTGGCACTGACAACTTTCTTCCTGGTTCTGACAGAACTCCTACAAGGGACCCAGGAGATTAACACTCCCAAAAGTATCAGTTTATCAGTGGACTTCAAATAATATTTATTAGAACTGGGCACCAGTAAAGGTGAGGATGTACACTCTTCTATTACAGGTATAGCTTAGTTGAAACTTATCCTGCCCAGTCCTGGCATCCTTTTAACTGGGTCATTGCGCCCATGGAGCAGGAAGGATTGCTCATCCCTACTTGCAGCTGACCCTTATAGTCCTTTATATTCAATCTGTACAGATCAGTTTAGTAAAGTCTACACACCTGAGTCCATTAAAAGTTCTGATTTGATGTTCAACCCTAAAGAAGGGGGAGTGTTTGGTGAAACCGTTGGATTATCAATGCAATTTGGACTCTCTTACCACTTGGTCTGGTGCTCCATTCATTTTTTACCGTAGGAAAGTTTAATGAGATAGTTTGGTGACCTCTACACAGATCTGAAGAGTAGTCATTGTGAAAAGTATGGGGTGTTTGGATTTTCAACACCAATAACCCCGACTGTGAACAGAATTTTTTTTCATTTTGTTATTTTACTTTTTTTATAACTAGATACTTATTCCCGTCTAACACAGAAAAACAGATTTTTTTGGCTCCTGATCTCTAGGTTACACTGAAAAGGAACTATTACCTCCCGCGTGTCAGACTCTCATTAGGAAGCCGCCAAGATTTCATGTCTTGTTATGGCAACGCTCACCAGGGACCGTCTCTATGCTCCGCATTAGGCTCCACAATGTGCTAAATGATGAATCGAGTGCATTAAAATGTTGTCACCGTGGAGATTCATTATGATGACAAAAAAAAAATAGAAAAATGTCTGGGCTCTCTCTGTGGCTTGCAATTTCTCAGATCGGCCTCGTCTGTGGCAGCAATTGGTTTGGTAAAGCTCCAGCCAAGGATAACAAGGTAAAAAATAAAATAACAAAAACAGCTTTTGCTGCAATATTTACCTTCAATTCGGAGATTTAAACTGCAGTACTTTTTTCTGCCCCTAGATGTCCTCAGTCTGCTGGCCAGCATCATTCAACCCTCTTCCTCTGAGTCCAAGTCCTCTTGGAGCGCCACTAGCCTGTGACTGGGCAGTAAAAGGAAAAGCAGCACAGTGATGACCTCATCTCTGTCACTCTCCATAGAGGTACATGGAATGCCTGTTCAGGTCCGCCAGAAAAAATTTACGGATCTGAACGGTCCACACGTGTGAAAGGGGCAAAAGAGAAACAAAGAAGAACTTGGGCCGGATTCACGTAGAGAGGCGAATCTTTGTGCGGGCGTAGCGTATCTACTTTATGCTACGCCACCACAACGTTGAGAGGCAAGCCTGGTATTCACCAAGAAAATGCGCCGGCGTAGCGTATAGTTGTCGGCGTAAGCCGACGTAAGTCAAAGTAGGTGGAAGTGGGTGTGTAACATTTAAATGAAGCGTAACCGCATGAAAATGATGGGCTGAGCTTCAAAAAATGAACTGCGCATGCGTCCGCTTTTGGACGCATCCCAGTGCGCATGCTCACAGTTACGTCGAAATAGCTACCTAAGATACGTCGAACACTGCCTACGACGTGAACGTAACCTACGCACAGCCCTATTCACGTAGTACTACGTAAACGACGTAACATACGACGGCTGTTCCGACGTCCATAACTTTGCATGGGTTGCGCCATCTTTAGGTGGAATAACTTTTACGCCGGACATGCCTTACGTAAACGGCATATATTACAGCGACGGGCGCAAGTACATTCGTGAATCGGCGTATCTCGGTCATTTACATATTCGACACCTAAATCAATGGAAGCGCCCCTTGCGGCCAGCGTAAATATGCGCCCAAGATACGCTGGCGTAGGCAAGTTACGTCGGGCGGAGGAAGCCTAATTTTCAACTTATCTAGCGTCGGGAATCGGCGTAAAGATACGACGGCGCACATTTGGACTTACGACGGCGTATCTGGAGATACGTAGGCATAAGTCTTTCGTGAATCCGGCCCCTTGTTTTTATTTTATTGATACATTTTTAGCTTTATTTTCATTTTTTTTTTGCAAAAAAACAAGACAAAAACAACCCAGTTGTGCTAAAATACCACCAAAAGAAAGCTCTATTTGTGTGAAAAAAATTATAAAAATTGAGTTTGGGTACAGCGATGCATGACTGCGCAATTGTCATTCAAAGTGTGACAGCGCTGAAAATTGGCCTGGGCAGGAAGGGGTTAAAAGTGCCCGGTATTGAAGTGGTTAACCCATTTAAGGACCGCCTCCTGCACATATATACCTCGGCAGTATGGCACGTTGCCTTTAAGAGTCCAGCCGTGGGTCGCGCGCATGTGCGACCTGGTCCGAAGCTCCCTGACTGCGCATGTGGCACCCGCGAACCTGATCGCTGCGATCGGTCACAGGAGCTGAAGAACGGGGAGAGGTGTGTGTGTCACACCTACAGCCAGGCCCCCCTACAGTAAGAATCACTACCTTAGGGCACACTTAACCATTTAGCACCCCCTAGTGGTTAACTCCTTTACTGCTATTGGCATTTTCACAGTAAGCAGTGCATTTTTATAGCACTTTTTGCTGTGAAAATGACAGTGGTCCCAAAAATGTGCCAAAGGTGTCCAATGTGTCCGCCATAATGTTGCAGTCACGAAAAAATAAATCGCTGATCGCCGCCATTACTAGAAAAAAAAATATTAATAAAAATGCCATAAAACTATCCTCTATTTTGTAGACGCTATAACTTTTGCACAAACCAATCAATAAACGCTTATTGCGATTTTTTTACCAAAAATATGTAGAAGAATACGTATCGGCCTAAACTGAGGAATTTTTTTTTAAATATTTTTATATATTTTTGAGGGATATTTATTATAGCAAAAAGTAAAAAATATTGCCTTTTTCTCGAAATTGTCGCTCTTTTTGTTTATGGAAAAAGAAAATATGGACAGACGCCCTCCAACAAATCTTGATGGTTGTCTTTATTTAAAAAAAAGGAAAAATGCACTACAAGTCACAGCACACAACACGGGAGTAAAACAGCTGACGCGCTTCGCACTGTAAATTACCGTAGTGCTTAATCATAGCTGTTTTTTGTATTTTTGTTTACAGCGCAAAAAATAAAAACCGCAGGGGTGATCAAATACCACCAAAAGAAAGCTCTATTTGTGGGGAAAAAAGGACGTCCATTTTGTTTGGGAGCCACGTCGCACAACCGCGCAATTGTTAAAACAACGCAGTGCCGAATCGCAAAAACTGGTCATGTCCTTTACCTGCATAATGGTCCGGTCTTAAGTGGTTAAATATATATGCAAAAAATTAATAAAAATTCTCTGGCAACAAAAGGGTTAAATTAAAAAAAAGGGGAAAAAAGTTGATAAAAGCATCTTAGTCAATATAGGAAATATAATTTTTTTTTTTATCTTTAGTTAAATTTGGAAAAAATGGAGTTTAGCTTTTAATGTTACGGATTGCTGGAGTCATGCTTGCGGCATATGAAAGGCGTAGATGGTCTCTAATGACCTGAGAAGGAATTCCGTTGCGGATAGCTGCGAACGCCGCCCGCTCCAGCGAAGATAATGCTATGCTTATTTCATGAAACATATCCGAGGAAAGCACATCTCCACCAGAAATTGCTTTATTCATTAAGCAAGAAATATCCTGAGATGGAAATCGGAGCACTCGGGGTCTCTGGACCAGAAAGTTGAATTTTTTTATTTTTTTTAAGGGCTGCAATTAAGTCTATGAGAAGCTGTGGAATATGCAAATCATAGAGAACGGCGCTCCTCACCTTAGTAATTAAGTTTAAATTACAATGTTCTAGCGGGAGGATATTGCCCCGGATTCAGTGAAGATTTAAAGTGAAACTCAAGGCATTAGCAGTCTCCATTCCATCATAATGGTGCTGAAAGCCCAACGCATTTCACTCACTGGGGGCTTAAAGAGTTGAAAAAAAAAATTACAGGAAGGGGAACTTAGGTGGGACCTCAAAAGTGTGTCCAGTGGCCCAGCTGGAGGTGAAAAGGAGTCAGTTTTTTTTTTTATAAATGGTGACATGTTGACATTTTATATTAAAGGGGTTGTAAAGGAAAAAATATTTTTTCATAATAAGCATCCTTTACCTGCAGACATTCCTCTTTTCACTTCCTCATTGTTCGTTTTTACTCAGAAGTTGCTCTATTTCTTCTCTGTTCTGTTCACTTCCTGCTTTGTCTGATTGTTACTGACCACCGTGAAGGGAGGCTTTACTGCGGTGGTCAGTGACGTGCTCCCCCCCCCCCTCCTGGGAACTACATCTGTGCGGCAGGACGCTCTCTACATGTTAGAGACTTCAAGGAGGTGTGAATTACTGGGCGTGCCGCAATGCATACTGGGAAATGTAGTTCTTACATGAACGAGCGCCGCAAACCAGGAAGTGAATGAGAGAACAGAAACTAGAACGCCGGAGGTAATATAGATGAAGGAATTTAATAGGTATTTACTCATTTTTTAACAGAATCATTACACTATTCTGTCTGTCTACCTTGCACACATTAATTTTAGGCAAATTTTTTTTTCCTTTACAACTCCTTTAAGGTTTGTTTTCAACTTTGTATTTGGTTATTTAACCACTTCAGCCCCGAAAGAATTTACCCCCTTCCTGACCAGAGCAGTTTTTGCGATACGGCACTGCGTCGCTTTAACTAACAATTGCGCGGTCGCGCGATGTGGCACCCAAACCAAATTGACGTCCTTTATTTGCCACAAATAGAGATTCCTTTTGGTGATATTTGATCCCCTCTGCGTTTTTTATTTCTTGCACTATAAACCAAAAAAGCGATAATTTTGAAAAAAAAACATATATTTTAACATTTTTGCTATAATAAATATCGCCAAAAAATATATAATTTTTTTTTCTCAGTTTAGGCCGTTACGTATTCTTCTACATATTTTTGGTAAAAAAAAAGTGCATATTGATTGATTTGCGCAAAAGTTATAGCGTCTACAAAATAGGGGCTCGATTTATGGCAGTTTAAAAAAAAAATGTTTTATTAGTAATGGCGGCGATCTGTGATTTTTATTGTGACTGCGACATTATGGCGGACACTTTTGACACTATTTTGGGACCATTGTCATTTATACAGCGATCAGAGCTATACAATTGCACTGATTACTGTATAAATGACACTGGCAGGGAAGGGGTTAAACACTAGGGGGCAATCAAGGGGTTAAGTGTACCCTAGGGAGTGATTCTAGCTGTGGGGGGGATGGGCTGCCACTGACATGAAAGAGACCATTGCTCCAGATGACAGGGAGCAGTAGATCCCTGTCATGTTGCTAGGCAGAACAGGGAAATGCCTTGTTTACACAGGCATCTCCCCTGTTCTGCAGCTTCATGACAGGATCGCGGAACACTGGCAGACATCAAGTCCACGGGACCCGCGGGCACAGTCATGGAGTACGCAGTGGGCGCGCCCACTAAGCCGCGATTTAAAGGGGATGTTCCTGTACACCCATTTGAGCAGCTGTGCCATTGTGCCAATGTATATCACTGTGCGGTGGTCGGGAAGTGGTTAAACTAGGGCTCTCCAAACTACAGACCATGGGCCACATCTGGCCCACTCTGAGATGATTTTCGGCCCCCAGCTAGTGGCATACAGGGCAGAGGCAAGAGGTGGGCAGAAGGGACGGCTGCCCTGGGCACAATGGTTTATGGCAGGGATTGGAGCACCCAGACCCTAACCCAAAAGGAGGGGGAGCGCAGTTTAGCATCTTTGCCCTAGGCACTGAGTGACCTTGTCCCGGCACTATTGGTGTATCCTCAAAGTATGCAGATTGAGCATTAAGGTCTGCAAAGGCTGCCTGTGGTCTAGATGGGGACCCTGATGTAAGGGAGGACTATGATGGGGACCATGATGCATAGGGAGCTTTGATGGGGACCCTGGTGTAAGGGGGGTGCTGATAGGGATAATTATGTAAAGGAGGACTCTGGTGGGGTCACTGATGTAAGGGAGGACTCTGATAGGGACCGTGATGTAAAAGGGGCTCTTATGGGGACATTGATTTAAGCGCAACTCTTATGTAAGGGAGGATTCTGATAGAGACCCTAATGTAAGGGGGGACCCTGATGTAAAGGAGGACTCTGATGGGGAGTTTAATGTAGGGGGGCTCTGTTGGGAGCCTACTGTAAGGGGGACTCTGACAAGCACATTGATGTAAGGGAGGAATCTAATGGGGACTTTGATGTAAGTGGATAGATAAGCGAATGCCACCCGTTCCAGAGATGGAAATTGGAGCACTCAAGGTCTCTGGACCAGAAATGTAATTTTATAGGGCTAGAAAATGGGTTAGGTGACAGGGTCTCTTTAAGAAAGATTACAGGATAAAATGGCTCTGGAATACATGGATATTGATTGTTTAGGATTTTATATTTATTTTTCTAACAGCGTTCATCACACTTCTATTTTTATATCTGCCTCTTTGTGGCTTCTGTCAATCCCTTGCAAAGCTGCAGATATGAGAGGGATTTACACCAAGAGGATCTGCGGGAGGAGAAATGTGTACCGATCACAGGATGTATCATCCACACATCGTGTTATTACTCAACCCAACTGTCAATGACGACAACACTACTAACACCAACAAAACCAACAACGACAAAACTAACACCAACAAGAACATCAACAACAGCAAGAACACCACAAACAAGAACACCACCAACAACAAAAACACCAACGACAACACAAAAAAGAACATCAACAACAAGAACGCCAACAACAACACAAACAAGAATACCAACACCACCAATAAAACCAACAACAAAACTAACACCAACAAAAACACCAACAACAGCAAGAACACCACAAACAAGAACGCCACCAACAACAAAAACACCAACGACAACCCAAACAAGAACACCAACAACAAGAACGCCAACAACAACACAAACAAGAACACCAACACCACCAACAACAAAACTAACACCAACAAAAACACCAACAACAGCAAGAACACCACAAACAAGAACGCCACCAACAACAAGAACACCAACGACAACACAAACAAGAACGCCAAGAACAAGAACGCCAACAACAACACAAACAAGGACACCAACAACAAGAACGCCAACAAAAACACAAACAAGAACACCAACACCACCAACAACAAAACTAACACAAACAAGAACACCAACACCACCAACAAAAAAACTAACACCAACAAGAACACCAACAACAGCAAGAACACCACAAACAAGAGCAACACCAACAACAAGAACACCAACGACAACACAAACAAGGACACCAACAACAAGAACGCCAACAACAACACAAACAAGAACACCAACACCACCAACAACAAAACTAACACCAACAAGAACACCAACAATAGCAAGAACACCACAAACAAGAACACCACTAACAACAAGAACACCAATGACAACACAAACAAGAACGCCAACAACAACACAAACACCAACACCAACAAAAGCAACATAAACAAGAACACCAACATTAACAAGAAAAACACCAACAACAATACTAACGAGAACTACACAAACAACACCAACGATAAGAACACAAACAATAACACCAACACGTCTTTTGTGTTATCACTTTAAACAATAAAAGCCAATCGGAATTCCTGGATGTACAGCCATTTATTTTCTTACATACTTGCACATAGAGCTCTACTGACAGTACAGATGCAGTAATGAGCATTTTTATGTGCATTCTATTAATATGCATGTAGCACTACCCCCGGAGGAGCAGCTGGACTTTTGGGCGGCACATTACCTCTTGGCTCTTCCGAATTCCTAGGGGTGAATGATGCGTATTGCATGTAGTAGAAGTAAAGGAATGTCCATGACAGGTGCTCTTTGCTGTGCCCTTTATTTCCCAGCCGGGTAAAAACAGTAACCTTGTGGTGAGGAAAGTAAAGTTGAAGAGGAAGGGAGAATAGCAGATTCAGGCGTGATGATAGGGAAACAGTTCTGCTCCCAAGCGTAACACTTCTCTGCGTGGGTTTAGTGTACCCGGACAGGCCTCTCTCACTGACCTGGCAGCCGGAGTATCACTCGGACAATTTCAGGATAAAGTCTTTGCCACAGACCCTCCTTGGTGAGCCTCAGAAAGACACCTCTGCCACAGGCCCTCTCTGAATTGAATTATTGGAGCTATGCCTCCTTAGATGAGTTACGCCAGGATCTCCTTCAACTTGTCGCCCAGGTACCGACTGACAGGTGATCAATCCCTCAGTGTTCGGCTACCTTGATCCCCGGTGGTTTGTCCAGGCCCCTTTGGATCGCCAGCCT
>CM056059.1:317030953-317060953 GCA_029574335.1 Rana kukunoris
GCGAGCCAAATCCCAATACTTTTGGTAACATGTAGTGTATATAAAATGGATTGGGAAGGAGGAGGTATTTTTAATTGAATGAAAACTTTTTTTATTTTTGTGAATTATTTGTTCACAGGCAGGGGAGGGGGGGGGGGGTCAGTAACAAGTAGAGGGGCACTAGAGACCTCCCACCTGTGCAAAAAACTTTTATTTTGTTGCATATTTTCCATGTGACAGCCTAGGGCAGCCATAGCTCAGGTGCGAGAGACGCGCCAGGGAAGTTCATGCTCCTTTTTGGGCAGGGAGCTCTGTGTGTTTTTGGCACGACAGAACGCGTGTTTATCGGCCACGTTTGGGGCTCTGATGACAATCAGTGGTACTGCAAATGAAGCACATTATTCTACCACCTCTGAACTAACAACACATCCAGAAGTCAGGCAGAGTTCACCTCATGTACCCTAACAAGGTCACTTTTTACGAGAGAGACGTAGAGAGAGAGAGAGACGTAGAGAGAGAGAGAGAGACGTAGAGAGAGAGAGAGAGACGTAGAGACATAGAGAGAGACGTAGAGAGAGACATAGAGAGAGACGTACAGAGAGAGAGAGAGAGAGAGACGTACAGAGAGAGAGAGAGAGACGTACAGAGAGAGAGAGAGAGAGACGTAGAGAGAGAGAGAGACGTAGAGACATAGAGAGAGAGAGAGACGTAGAGACATAGAGAGAGACGTAGAGAGAGACGTAGAGAGAGACGTAGAGAGAGACGTAGAGAGAGACGTAGAGAGAGACGTAGAGAGAGAGAGACGTACAGAGAGAGAGAGAGAGAGACGTAGAGAGAGAGAGAGACGTAGAGAGAGAGAGAGACGTAGAGAGAGAGAGAGACGTAGAGAGAGACGTAGAGAGAGACATAGAGACGTAGAGAGAGAGAGAGAGACGTACAGAGAGAGAGAGAGAGAGACGTACAGAGAGAGAGAGAGAGAGATGTACAGAGAGAGAGAGAGAGACGTACAGAGAGAGAGAGAGACGTACAGAGAGAGAGAGAGAGCAACACACGGATATAGATGGGGGGGAGAGATGGACAGAGAGAGAGAGACGGATGGACACAGAGAGAGACAGACGGACAGAGAAAGAGAGACTGACACAGGGAGAGATGGAGGGAGAGAGAGATGGAGAGAGAGAGAGACGGGGAGAGAGAGAGAGAGAAATAGACGGACAGAGAGAGACAGATGGACTGAGAGAGGATGGACACAGGGAGAGACAGACGGACAGAGAGAGAGAGACGGGGAGAGAGAGAGAGAGAAATAGACGGACAGAGAGAGACAGATGGACTGAGAGAGAAGGATGGACACAGGGAGAGATAGAGAGAGAGCGCGAGAGAGCATGAGAGAGACGAGACACGCGGAGAGAGACGGGGGGGAGAGATATGGAGAGAGAGAAAGAGACGGACAGAGAGAGAAAGTGATAGAGATGGATGGACACAGAGAGAGACAGATGGACAGAGAAAGAGAGACTGACAGACACAGGGAGAGAGAGAGAGAGACGGACAGAGAGAGCGAGACGGATGGACACAGGGAGAGATAGAGAGAGCGCAAGAGAGTGTGAGAGGTGAGAGAGAGAGGCGAGACACGGAGAGAGAGAGAGAGAGAGACGAGACACACGGGGAGAGACGGACAGAGAGATATTGAGATGGAGAGAGACGGATGGACACAGAAAGAGAGACTGACGGACACAGGGAGAGAGAGAGCGACGGGGGGAGAGGCGGACGCACGCACACACACAGATAGAGAGACAGACATAGGGAGAGAGAGTGGACACAGCCAATCACATGTGTAAAGAGCGGTGTCATCAGATACAGTGCGCCCATGATCGCCTCGTTGCACGGCCCCGCGGGTGTGCGATCGCGGTGAGGATGGGCGATGTCATATGACATTGGCCCAGAACTGGAGGGGACCCGGATGGACTTGTGTCTTTTTTCAACCTGACTGACTATGTGGCTCAATATTTGTTTATCACTTTAAATCACCATTTTTGGTGAAGTCCTGAACTTACCTCGCTTGTGACCTCTTTATAGACAGTTAATAACCAAGCAATAACATCTCCTGCGGTTAAATATTAAATGTCTTCACAGCGGTGTAATCTATAGAGGAGCTATAGGGACACGTTGTACACTTTATAGGGCGGCGGGGGGGACTTTGAAATGTAGAAATGAACTTTTCGATTTCAGGGAGAGAAGATATTCCACAATACTGACATGGCTCTGAGATAACCTCGGAGAGGAAAGGCAAATTTCACCTTCATTATCATTATATACGACACACATAAGATGGTTGTAGAGACCGGCGCTGTCTGTTTAGTTCATTTATAAAATTGTACTTGGGGTTCTAAATAATAACTTCACTTCCTTGGACTTCTCCAGTATGGCTGCCATCTGATATGGTGGGTGTTCGTGTAATTTACCATGCGTTGAGATGGTGACACTTCTTTAGTGACCAGGCATGCGTGGTATTGTCCCCTAAAAAGTAACACATAGTGCAGGTGTCAGTAGTATGTAACATACAGTGCTGAGATTAGTATGTAACACACAGTGCAGGTGTCAGTTTTTGCTGTTTACTTTAACATTTGCGAGCTGCAATTATTTTTTTATTTTAGCTTAGTCAAGCAAATCCTTTTATGGTTTTTCAAATTGATGACTCCGTGTAAAAAGATGTGTGAGAAACATTATTCCCGATGGTTGCTTACAGATGCAACTGTTGCGCAATGAAGTTGATTGCTCAATACGAAAACCGTGGCTTGTATGCTGTGACCGCTCTCTGCGCCATTTACACGTACAAAGGCAAATATTGATGACCGATACAAAATCAGCGAGACACCAAATGATCCTGACCTCTGCACAAAAGTTACCTTAAAAGTTCTTGGAGAAAGTGGTTCCGCAGCTCCCCCCCTGGTCCTGCAGTCTCCCCCCCCCCCCTGGTTCCGCAGTCTCCCCCCCCCCTGGTTCCGCAGTCTCCCCCCCCCCCCTGGTTCCGCAGTCTCCCCCCCCCCCCCCTGGTTCCGCAGTCTCCCCCCCCCCCCTGGTTCCGCAGTCTCCCCCCCCCCCCTGGTTCCGCAGTCTCCCCCCCCCCCTGGTTCCGCAGTCTCCCCCCCCCCCCCCCTGGTTCCGCAGTCTCCCCCCCCCTGGTTCCCACAGTCTTCCCCCCCCCCCTGGTTCCCACAGTCTTCCCCCCCCCCTGGTTCCCACAGTGGTTCCCACAGTCTTCCCCCCCCCTTGGTTCCCACAGTCTTCCCCCCCCCCTTGGTTCCCACAGTCTTCCCCCCCCCCTTGGTTCCCACAGTCTTCCCCCCCCCCTTGGTTCCCACAGTCTTCCCCCCCCCCCTTGGTTCCCACAGTCTTCCCCCCCCCCTTGGTTCCCACAGTCTTCCCCCCCCCCCTTGGTTCTCACAGTCTCCCCCCCCCCCCCTGGTTCCAGCAGTCTTCCCCCCCCCCCCTGGTTCCCGCAGTCTCCCCCCCCCCCCTTGGTTCCCGCAGTCTCCCCCCCCCCCCTGGTTCCCGCAGTCTCCCCCCCCCCCTTGGTTCCCGCAGTCTCCCCCCCCCCCCTTGCAGTCTCCCCCCCCCCCCTTGGTTCCCGCAGTCTCCCCCCCCCCTGGTTCCCGCAGTCTCCCCCCCCCCCCCCCTTGGTTCCCGCAGTCTCCCCCCCCCCCCTGGTTCAGCGGTCTCCCTCCCCCTGGTGCCGGTTGGCCTGTAAAAATCAGTGGCAGGTGGTCGTACGCATATACAGGATATGTGAATATACTCGAACCTTAGAGGCTACATGTTAACAGGGCCTATACACTTCCCAAAGCGCAAACATATCGCGTTCCGGTGAATGCTTTTTTAGATTTACCAGAGTATTTTCTTTTCTCCATGTTTGTGCCAATTTTATGTCCGTTTCACATACTGTGACTGGTTATCGGGCTCGCGGCAGGCTGTAATGTCGGCCTAGTCTTTTTTTTTCATTTCGACAGGCCTGCGCCGTATTGTGTCTTGGCAGCGGGAGGGAAGTGTTGGGGATGTTTTTCAATAAGTAACTAATTGAATTGCTGTGTGGAAATCAATAATCGTGGAAAATGCCAATGTACTCGCTTTATTGCTCGGATTGTGCTGTGTTTGCATTAAGACGTCTCCTGCCTTCCATAAACCTTGTGGAGTTTTTCTTCGAGCTGAAAGTTCAGTTTCTCGTCTGCCGTTTGCTCTTTTCTCCTTCTGTTATTAAATCCTTCATATTGGGAAATGTTTTATTTTTCTCATTCAGTCACACCGGGTCTTATGTGGCATTTTGTTTCTTGGGGTGGGTAACCACTCTGCAGGGGGTAAATAGAACAACATCTAAAGGGATTGGCGGTGATGAGAACGCCTTATAGCCAACTAGGGATGAACGGAGCCATTTTCTCAAAATTATATCTCAGTTGACCGACTGCTCCAAACTTTTCAAACGAAGGGACAGTTTATTGTCCTTCAGATTTGAGGAGGGCCGGATTGTGGCCAGCAGGGGCAGAACATGTCACGGGCCCGGCATGAGTTAGAATAAAGATGGCCTTAGTGTTGGTGGTCAATAGGAGAAGTGCCAGTAAGAGGAGTAGGATCACATCACTGGTATCGGCGGACGAAATAGTGCCCCATTGTTGGTGTCTGTAACGGTCAGGGGTTAAGGTCGTTTACGATATTCCATTCCACCAACCAACGACAGCTTATCAACACTCCACAATCCGGCAGACAAACCCCAAGAAGGAGACACACAGCTCTGTTTGAGGTTCAAACGAATAGATCTTTTAATGGTAAACTCTGGCTAGAGGTTGACAGGTATGGGTTTTTCTCTGGCCGATGCCGATATTTGGAAATCGGGGCGGCCGATGGCCGATATGTGTTGCCGATATGTGTTGCGGCCGATATTTTAGGCCGATTTTTTTAATTTTTGTATTTTTTTTCTCCTCATCTCAAAAAACCCAGGGTGGAAAGGAGATAATTGTTTAGGGTGGAGAGGTGGGGTGCAGCCTGTCAGTGCCACATCAGTGCCCACCAGTGCAGCCCATCAGTGCCACCTCATCAATGCATCCCATCATTGCCCACTAGTGCATCTCACCAGCTCATCACCTCAGTGCCAACCAGCGCATCACCTCATAAGTGCCTCACATCAGTACCCACCAGTACAGCCCAATGTCATTCACTGCCACCTCATCAATGCCCACCAGCAGAGCGCTCCATATCTCCTATATCTCCTCTCCTGTTATATAGTCTAGCACAAGAAAGCTCCATTAGTCCCTGGCCCTGACCTGCGGCCCGCCTCTGCCTCCAACTCCTAGAATGCAGAGCGGGCCTGTAACAGCCAATCGGTGGCCGCCGCTGCCGTCATTGTACACTGTAAAAAAAAAAAGTCCCCTGATGTGCTGCGCGCCCTGCCTACAAACCCCAGAATGCAGAGCGGGCCTGTAACATTCTGGGGTTTGTAGGCAGAGGCAGGGCGCGCAGCAAGTCAGGGGCATTTTTTTCTTTACAGTGTAGAATGTCGGCAGCGGCGGCCACCGATTGGCTGTTACAGGCCCTACTTCCTTAAACTAAAAAAAAAACTTGGGTGTACCAAGATGGCCGCTGCTCCAGAGCTAGGCCAAAGCCGCGGCCTTTCCTGATGCTGTGACCGCGGCGGCAATCCGCAGATTGCGGCTGCGCTCACAGCATCAGGAAAGGCCGCGGCCTCGGCCTAGCACCGGATCCGTGGCACCGCTAGCGCCATGTTTAAATATCGGCCTAATTTGGAGAAAAATCGGCCGATGCAGATTTCTCCAAAACGGCCAAATATCGGCCTGCTGATATATCGGTCGACCTCTACCCAATACACATCCTTTAGTCAGACTTTCTGACTCCAGGTCTGACATAATTAACATGAGCTAATTACTACAGCTGACAAGTCAGACATCAAGACTCCAGCTTTTCTCACCTTCTATACAATACACATTCCTTTAGTAAACATAAGTCAGACGTCTGACCTTTTAGATGGTGCTAACTCACAACACACATTATCATCAATAGAACTTTCACACAATACAGTGTCAATTAGCATCACACAATGAAAAGGTCTTCAGAAGCCAGGCTAAGGCTAGTTTACATGACAGTAGCAGACTTAATTACCCCCATAACAGTCTATGTTCCACCTGTAATATTTCAAGATATCCTGCAATACATTGTGAATTATAATTACTGTCCCATCTCATGTAATTCAAGATATCATTTCTCAGTCATCCTAGTGGACATAGGATGACCCTAGACACAAGAGTCATTGGTGAAGCTGAAACCGGAGTACCCCACATCCTTCAAGAGCCTCTGGGTCCCACGGGCCATACTGTTAAAGTGTCAGTGGGAGGAATAGTGCCCCAAAGACCGGAAAAGGAACACATCTGGCCCTCGGGCCATAGTTTGAAAGACCCCTGGCTTAGACCAAAGTTTTGACCAGATGAGCAAATTTTTGAGTGTGGGGTCAGAAGCCCCTCTATAATTGGAGACATGACGTTCTTTTGAAGAGGGAAAAGTGGAACCCTAATGCCACGTACACACGATCGGAAATTCCGTCAAGAAAACCGTGGATTTTGAAGCTGGTGCTCATCTGGTCAAAACTTTGGTCTAAGCCAGGGGTCTTCCAAACTATGGCCCGAGGGCCAGATGTGGCCCTTTGCTAGTCTTTATCTGGCCCTTGGGGCACTATTCCTCCCACTGACACCAACAATGGGGCACTATTTCGTCCGCCGATAGCAGTGATGTGATCCTATTCCTCTTACTAAGCGTGACACTACTCCTATTGATCACCAACCCTAAGGCCCTTTGTTTGAAAAGTTTGGAGACCCCTGGTCTAAGCAGTCGGTCAACTGGAGGTCAATTGAGATATTATAATTTTGAGAAAATCACTCCGTTCATCCCTAGTTGGCTATAAGGCGTTGTCATCACCGGTAATCCCTTTAGATGACGTTCTATTTTTTTTGTCTCAAACTTGTTGCATACACACGGTCACACAAAATTCCGACCGTCAAGAACGCGGTGACGTACAACACTACAACGAGCCGAGAAAAATGAAGTTCAATGATTCCGAGCATGCGTAGGATTGATTCCGAGCTTTCGTGTTTTTTTTGCACGTTGGAATTGCATACAGACGATCTGAATTTCTGACAAGAACTTTTCCCATTCGAAGATTTGAGAACCAGCTGTCCAATTTTTGCTGTTGGAAATTCCGACAACAAATGTCCGATGGAGCCTACACACGGTTGGAATTTCCGACCAAAAGCTCACATGGAACATTTGTTGTCGGAAATTGCGAGCGTGTGTACGCGGCATCACAGGGGGACTCGAAACAACGCAGACTGCCCTATAAATATTATTGACGGACTGCATCGCGTGTCATTTTTTATTTAGCTGAGGGTTCCATTTAAAATACTTTGGCAGTTCTAGGAATCGGCAATTTAAGAATGGAATAGGAAAGTACTTCCTAATAAATTCAGACTGCAGTTTTATGAGTTGTATTAATTTTTAACAAATCCGAAGTTTTCCTTTAGGCAGAATTCTCCTCTGCAGATTTCAGCGTGTCGTATTCCTAAAACGATCCCCATTGCTGCATATTTGGTGCCGTTTCCAGCAGGAGCACAACGATGATTGGTGGAGAGTGTCAACTGTCTGCAACAATGTATCAAAAAAGAAAGAAAAGCACAGGAAGAAATGGGTCCTAAATCTGACCTCCGGTCTTCCCTTCAGTCTTGCCCAGTTGTACCGGCTCCTCTCCTAGACTGAAATGGCTTCCTCTGATTTCACCGCACACTGTGAGCTTCTCGCCATGTGCAGCAAGTCAGATGGAGCCCGCCTGATTTTCTGGCTGGAGGAAGTTCAGCTTCATGTAGCCCAGGGGTCTTCAAACTTTTTAGTATGAGGGCCGCATTGTATATTTTATAAACATTCGTGGGCCAAAAAAAGTCCCCACTTACATCGGGGTCCAAGATGTCCACTTACCCTCTTCTCGGTGTATCTTTACTGTGGAGAAGTGCGGGGTGTAGCAAGATGGCGGCGGCGGCGATACGTCACTTCCGTTACAAATTCTGGTTCCCGAGTCATAGTAAATAAATAAAAATGTATTTTTCATCTTATGCTTTTAAAGGTGAATGGGAGATTTTTGAGTGTTTTTGATTCCAGATCTCTCAATTAAGAGGACCTGTCATCCCTATTTCTATTACAAGTGATGCTTACATTCCTTGTTGTAATGGCATCAGAAGCGATCAAAAAAATTAAATACATTTAAGGGACAGTGTAAAAATAAAAAGTTAAATGAGAATTTTTTTTTTAAATAATTAAAAGCGCCCCCATCTCTTAGTGCTAGTGCGCAGAAGCAAACGCATATGTAAGCCACGCATGCATATTAGGGTTGTCCCGATACCACTTTTTTAGGACCGAGTACAAGTACCGATACTTTTTTTGAATTTTTTT
Source organism: Rana kukunoris (assembly GCA_029574335.1). Taxonomy (NCBI): domain Eukaryota; kingdom Metazoa; phylum Chordata; class Amphibia; order Anura; family Ranidae; genus Rana; species Rana kukunoris. Next base: position 317,039,423 of record CM056059.1, read on the forward strand.
ATGTACCCGCCGATACTTTTTTTTACATGTGTCCCCCCACATATTGCAGCCGTGTCCCCCCACATATTGCAGCCATGTCCCCCCACATATTGCAGCCATGTCCCCCCTACAGATGCAGCCGCCATGTCCCCCCTACAGATGCAGCCGCCATGTCCCCCCTACAGATGCAGCCGCCATGTCCCCCCTACAGATGCAGCCGCCATGTCCCCCCTACAGATGCAGCCGCCATGTCCCCCCTACAGATGCAGCCGCCATGTCCCCCCTACAGATGCAGCCGCCATGTCCCCCCTACAGATGCAGCCGCCATGTCCCCCCTACAGATGCAGCCGCCATGTCCCCCCTACAGATGCAGCCGCCATGTCCCCCCTACAGATGCAGCCACCATGTCCCCCCTACAGATGCAGCCACCATGTCCCCCCTACAGATGCAGCCACCATGTCCCCCCTACAGATGCAGCCACCATGTCCCCCCTACAGATGCAGCCACCATGTCCCCCCTACAGATGCAGCCACCATGTCCCCCCTACAGATGCAGCCACCATGTCCCCCCTACAGATGCAGCCACCATGTCCCCCCTACAGATGCAGCCACCATGTCCCCCCTACAGATGCAGCCACCATGTCCCCCCTACAGATGCAGCCACCATGTCCCCCCTACAGATGCCGCCACCATGTCCCCCCTACAGATGCCGCCACCATGTCCCCCCTACAGATGCAGCCACCATGTCCCCCCCTACAGATGCCGCCACCATGTCCCCCCTACAGATGCAGCCACCATGTCCCCCCTACAGATCCAGCCATGTCTCCCCCATACCGTATATGCAGCCGCCGCCGCCAAGTTAATCAGCACGGGGAACATTACAGCTTTCATTTGAATAGCTGTGTGTTCTGCGGCGCGCCGCGTATAGACACTCCCCCTTGCTCGGGCACTTTGATAAACAGATCACCCGACCAATACAATTGGATCTGGCATCGGGATCATTTGCTCAAATACAAGTACTCCCGCAAATGATCAGTATAGGTCCCGATACCGATACTGGTATCGGTATCGGGACAACCCTAATGTATATGTAAACGATATCCGCACCACACATGTGAGGTACCGCTTCAAACGTTGGAGCCAGTGCATTAATTCTAGTGCTAGACCTCCTCTGTAACTGTAAACGGCTCATCCCTCCGTGCTCGCAGAATGTGTAAATGGTTTTCAAGCTACACATGTGAGATATTGGCGTGAACATTCAAGCAAGAGCCATAATTCTAGCGGTTAATAGCCAAACTGGGACTCGGCTCGGCTATACGGCGCCTGCGCACAGACTAGGAGCAGTGTATGGGGCTGACTGCGCAGGCGCTGTATAGAGCCGAGTCCCAGTTCAGCTATTTTCGGACCGCGTGACGCGCCTTAACCGCAAGTCAATCATATGTACAGCGAAAAAAAAGCCCAGCATACTGTACATATCCGAAGTAGGATGTAATTGGATATAATTGTTTTAGGGTGAACCTCCGCTTTAAAGTGTCTTTTTTATATATTTTTTTAATAAATTGCGATTCCGTTTATAAACGGCGCTTACATTGAATAATCTGATGTAACTTTGTTTTTCTCTGGCAGACCATCTTATTGGCTGGGTAACGAGACTCTGAAGGTCCCGGCCGCCCTCTTCGCCCTGAACAGGAAGCGCGTCTGCGATAGACTGCGCAACAACCACAATGTTCCAAAGGAGGGCGTTGTGCTCCTGCAAGGAGGAGAGGAGACCAACCGATACTGCACCGACACCGGCGTCCTCTTCCGTCAGGTGCGACAATCGCTGTACACTCTACATTATCATTTTGTTGGCCTGTGATATGTAATAGTAAATATAAAAATCTCACACGTGTGGGGGGGGGGATCAAAATCTTCATACTAGTGGCTGTTAATGAAAATGTTTTTGCTTCTTAGGAGTCGTTCTTTCACTGGGCGTTTGGAGTGATCGAATCGGGCTGTTATGGGGCCATTGATGTTGAAACGGGAAAATCAATACTTTTTGTGCCCAAACTGCCGGAGAGTTACGCCGTGTGGATGGGGACGTGAGTATTAATAACCGCCTCTTTTTTTCTGTCTTATATGTCTGTCTGGTTTATAGCCGGCGAATTGCTGGAGTGGAACGTAGAGCCGCGCAGTGTCATTGGTGAGAGCGCCGTCCGGCTTTATAGGTAATCAGAGGAGTTTATAACCCCTGACTGCTTGTGAGATGGCAGAGCTGGCGCCAACACCTTACCGCCCTCCTTGTAATACTTTCCTTGCCATATCTTTATAGAATGTTCTCACTGCCTTCCCTGGAGCTGAAATGTGTACAACATGGTTGCCCAGCATAGCCAGCTTCCGATTGGTTGAAAAGGTTATGGTTTACAGGTTATAAAAACAGAATAAACTTTTTATTTTTTTTCTGGGTCCCTTCCAACCCAGCCCTGGCATCTGTCCCTTTAGCAGGCTCTGTACGCCCAGGGCATGTGTGGGCATGATCCTTAGGACTGGCGTCAATCACTGTACTGCTCTTCCTGTGCATTATATGAAAGAACGCATCCCCAGCATCCCTTTAGCATAGCTCCCAACTGTCCCTGATTTCGAGGGACTGTCCCTGATTTGGAGCAATGTCTCTCTTTCCTCCTCATTTGTTCCTCACTTTGGTCAGATCTATAAAGATGTATATAAAATGCACTATTTGTCTTTCAAAAAGTGTTTCCCAGAGCTAAACCTTTCATCCAATTTCTAAATAGCTGCATTTGTAAATTTCAAAGGCCAGTATAAAGAAATAGCAGTGGTAAAAAAAAGTACTTGTGGGTTTAATGAATATTTTTTTTTTTTTTGTATAATTCTCCTTTAAGTGGGCGTGGCAGGGGGCGTGTCCTATGCCAACATACTTTTGCTTATAGGTGTCCCTCGGTCCCATCTCCAAAAGTTGGGAGGTATGCTTTAGACGTGCCTGACTACTGGGTTTTGCCACCGTTAGCTGTGCAATCTGCTGATGATTTCCTTGATTTCACTGTAACAAAGCTTAATCGGACAACTGATGTATTGAGCCGTTGTGACATTTAACATTTTTGAGAAGTAAATGCCAGCACAATTTTTAATTAGATGAAAAGCACGACCAAGCTGGCGCTTAATTTGTTTCTGGGGGGGATTAGTGCGTCTGGAGGGCGTTCTGCACTTACCTGCTGCGGCCAGGTGATCAGTCAGAGCGCTCCCAGAATGCAGCCGATTGCACAGCTAAAGTCTGCAGCACTAAGTGGCTAGCAGGCATACACACCCAAAGGCCTGTGTGGGCGTGATCTTTAGGGTTGGTGTCAGTTGCTGCACTGCTTTTCTTGCGTGTTCTTGCATGTTCTTGGGTCTGTGCGCGTTGTCTTGGGTCTGTGCGCGTTGTCTTGGGTCTGTGCGCGTTGTCTTGGGTCTGTGCGCGTTGTCTTGGGTCTGTGCGCGTTGTCTTGGGTCTGTGCGCGTTGTCTTGGGTCTTGCGCCTTCTCTTGGGTCTTTGCGCGTTGCCTTGCGCCTTCTCTTGGGTCTGTGCGCGTTGTCTTGCGCCTTCTCTTGGGTCTGTGCGCGTTGTCTTGCGCCTTCTCTTGGGTCTGTGCGCGTTGTCTTGCGCCTTCTCTTGGGTCTGTGCGCGTTGTCTTGCGCCTTCTCTTGGGTCTGTGCGCGTTGTCTTGCGCCTTCTCTTGGGTCTGCGCGCGTTGTCTTGCGCCTTCTCTTGGGTCTGCGCGCGTTGTCTTGCGCCTTCTCTTGGGTCTGCGCGCGTTGTCTTGCGCCTTCTCTTGGGTCTGCGCGCGTTGTCTTGCGCCTTCTCTTGGGTCTGCGCGCGTTGTCTTGCGCCTTCTCTTGGGTCTGCGCGCGTTGTCTTGCGCCTTCTCTTGGGTCTGTGCGCGTTGTCTTGTGCCTTCTCTTGGGTCTGTGCGCGTTGTCTTGCGCCTTCTCTTGGGTCTGTGCGCGTTGTCTTGCGCCTTCTCTTGGGTCTGTGCGCGTTGTCTTGCGCCTTCTCTTGGGTCTGTGCGCGTTGTCTTGCGCCTTCTCTTGGGTCTGTGCGCGTTGTCTTGCGCCTTCTCTTGGGTCTGCGCGCGTTGTCTTGGGCCTGCGCGTGTTGTCTTGGGCCTGCGCGCGTTGTCTTGGGTCTGCGCGCCTTCTCTTGGGTCTGCGCGCCTTCTCTTGGGTCTGCGCGCCTTCTCTTGGGTCTGTGCACGTTCTCGCCTTGGGTCTTGGGTCTGTGCGCGTTGTCTTGCGCCTTCTCTTGGGCCTGCGCGCGTTGTCTTGGGCCTGCGCGCGTTGTCTTGGGCCTGCGCGCGTTGTCTTGGGCCTGCGCGCGTTGTCTTGGGTCTGCGCGCCTTCTCTTGGGTCTGCGCGCCTTCTCTTGGGTCTGCGCGCCTTCTCTTGGGTCTGTGCACGTTCTCGCCTTGGGTCTTGGGTCTGTGCGCGTTGTCTTGGGTCTGTGCGCATTCTTGGGTCCTGTGTTCTTTTACAGCCTCTTGTTAAATCTGTATCGGTATGTGGAGGAGCGCAGAGTGAAATATCTGCTGCTTTTCCTCAGAGTTCCAATGTGCTTACAGAAGAGGCTAACTGAGTGATCTTTTCAGTGTACTGCTTCTCCTTCCTTGTCCAATCCCAGGCAGGGGGGCGTGTTTGTGACCAAGCTTTAATTTTTAACTACAGTAGAGAAAAGTGTGGTCACAAGCCTGGCTGTGTCATCTGGCAGGCTTGACTTTATCACAAGACTGGCTGTACACCAGAAGAAATCCTGTAGCAGATACAGTATATCTGCCCCCCTGTGTGTAATTAAACTGTATATTTTAGCTGTTATCTATAGATTGCCTCAAAGCTTTAGCTATAACCCTTTGTGCCACCTCCTTTTTCTCCCGGTGCATTCTGGGAGTGCGCTGACTGATCACCTGGCCGCAGCAGGTAAGTGCAAAACGCCCTCCAGGTGCGCTAATCCCCCCCCCCCAGAAACTAATTAAGCGCCAGCTTGGTCGCGCTTTTCTCAGTTCATCTAATTAAAAATTGTGCTGCCATTTACTTCTCATTAATTTTAAATGTCACAACGGCTCAATACATCGATCGGAGATATTCAGGAAGTACGGCATGTTGCGCAACAGATGTCAGGCCCTCGCCGCTTCGCCGCCTCCTAATGCCATTATCTTAAAGCGCCCAGTTGGAAACGCGCTTCCTTATTCGAAGCGGCAACGTGCAAACCATTAATAGGGTTTTATGCGTTATCGATGGCTGATTAAAAACGGCGGCGAATTTGCACATTTTGATAAGCGGCGCTGTCAAGGCCATGTTTTTTTCCTGCTTGTTTTAAAGCGGTAATTTCTTGGCACGGAACACCGCCGGCGTGTTCTTTTGTTGCCGGAGTAACAGTGAGAGAGCAGAGTGTTCTAACGAGATGATGTTTAAAGCTGAACTCCAAAATTTCCCAAAATGTATTAATTCTTGTAGTTGAAATCTACATTTTTTTTAAAGTGGTTGTAAAGGAGTTTTTTTTCCTAAATATCTTCCTTTACCTTAGTGCAGTCCTCCTTCACTTCCATCATCCTTCCATTTTGCTTTTAAATGTCCTTATTTCTTCTGAGAAATCCTCACTTCCTGTTCTTCTGTCTGTAACTCCACACAGTAATGCGAGGCTTTCTCCCTGGTGTGGAGTGTCGTGCTCTTCCCCTCCCTTGGACTACAGGAGAGTCAGGACGCCCACTAATACACAGCTCCTTTCTCTGTCTGCAACGTAGAGCGTCCTGACTCTCCTGTAGTCCAAGGGAGGGGGAGAGCACCACACTCCACACCAGGGAGAAAGCCTCGCATTACTGTGTGTAGTTACAGACAGAAGAACAGGAAGTGAGGATTTCTCAGAAGAAATAAGGACATTTAAAAGCAAAATGGAAGGATGAGGGAAGTGGAGGAGGACTGCACTAAGGTAAAGGAAGCCATTTAGTAAAAAAATTGTACCTTTACAACCCCTTTTAACAATTTATTATTAGATCCAGAGTTGCATTCATTTGTGTATTTTATCTCCATCTGGAGTTCAGCTTTAACATGTTGATTTTTGATTGTTGACTCCAAGTCACATTTGCTATAGGTTTTCTTTTATTCTTTGACCAGAAATGTGTCCATCTCCGCCATCTGCCTCCCTCCCGGAAATCCGCTCGGCGTTCCACCGCGGCAGCCATGTATTATTCATCATCTTATTTTTATTTTTCTCTCTCTCGGAGCTCGTTCTTTTCTTTGTCTCGCAGACGTTAAATCTAAACAAGAGGTGAGACACTCGGAACAGTCCATCTGTTGACTTGACAAATGTCTGAGCATTCTGGGAATCCGGCCCTTGATTGGCGCTAATTGACTTGGCTCTAATTGGCTGCTCAGTCACCTTCTCACCGAAACCAATCGCGCCGCCTCGCTGTCGTGTCTCTTCACAGCAGATGTAGCAGGAGAAGCGCGCCCGGTCCCTCGGGTTATCATTATGTACAGCGTTCAAACAATATTTATACTTTACATCATTCCTTCCCGGATATGGAAATGTCAAGGAGAGAAATGCGCTGACATCTTGCTTGATAGCCGCGGTTTTATCCCCCAATCCACAAGACAACAATTCATATCGCTCTGCAAGCTCTGCAAATACCTGAGGAAGCTTATCCCGGAATCATCGCCTTTTCCGGAATGGCGCTGGCGGGTCTTGGCGGGGTCCAGAGGTCTGTGAGCTGTTTGGCAAGGCGACTTTCTATTAACCATTTCAGACCCGCGCTATTGACAAAATACATCAACAGCGCGGACCTAAGGCGCCAAGTGGACGTCTTTGGACGTGATTTAAAGTGCATTACCCGCGCGCCACTGGGTGGCGCACCACGGGTAAACACTGTCCCGCCGCATTGCTGAAGAGCCGATGCGTGTACCTGGCGGCCGCGATGTCCGTCGGGTACATGGGATCGGCGGGAACACAGCAGATGACAGCAGGGACGTGGAGCTCTGTGTGTAAACACAGAGCTCCACGTGCTGTCAGAGGAGAGGAGACCGATCTGTGTCCCTTGTACATAGGGACACAGCATCGGTCACCTCTCCCAGTCACCCCCCTCCCCCCACACAGTTAGAACACACCCAGGATACATATTTAACCCCTTCCTCACCCCCTACTGTTAACCCCTTCCCTCCCAGTCACATTTATACAGTAATTAGTGCATTTTTATAGCACTGATCGCTGTATAAATCTGAATGGTCCCAAATTTGTGTCAAAAGTGTCCGATATGTCCGCCACAATATCGCAGTCCCAATAAAAATCGCAGATCGCCGCCATTACTAGTAAAAAAAAAAAAATCATAATTCTGTTCCCCATTTTGTAGGCGCTATAACTTTTGCGCAAACCAGTTTTATTTTTATTTTTTTATTTTTTACAAAAATACGTTAAAAAATATGAATCGGCCTTAACTGAGGAAAAAAATAAGTTTTTTTAAAACAAATTGGGATATTTATTATAGCAACAAGTAAAAAATATATATATATTTTTTAAATTGTCGCTCTTTTTTTGTTTATAGCGCCAAAAATAAAAACCGCAGAGGTGATAAAATACCACCAAAAGAAAGCTCTATTTGTGGGGGAAAACGGACGTAAATTTTGTTTGGGTGCCACGTCGCACGACCGCGCAATTGTCAGTTAAAGCGACGTTGTGCCGGAAGCTGAAATTTCGCCTGGGCACGAAGGGGGTTTATGTGCCCAGTAAGCAAGTGGTTAAAAACTAGACGGAGCCACGTGAATAAATGGCTGATATGTCACAATATACAACCGTATCATTTTCATAAAAGCTCCACTTTACATCATTAAAAAGATTCCATGAGTTGGAGTCCGTGACTTTGCCTAGGCTGAGATGTCATCAGTCTGCTGCAGGCAGAGAGACAAGGAACCCCTTAAAAAAACAACAGCAGGAATCCTCTGAACTCTGGTTTAAAATAGAGGATTTAAAGGGGTTTTAAGGGTGCATTGTTTCCCTAAATAGCTTCCTTTACCTTAGTGCAGTCCTCCTTCACTTACCTCATCCTTCCATTTTGCTTTTAAATGTCCTTATTTCTTCTGAGAAATCCTCACTTCCTGTTCTTCTGTCTGTAACTCCACACAGTAATGCAAGGCTTTCTCCCTGGTGTGGAGTGTCGTGCTCGCCCCCTCCCTTGGACTACAGGAGAGTCAGGACGCTCTCTATGTCAGAGATAGAGAAAGGAGCTGTGTGTTAGTGGGTGTCCTGACACTCCTGTAGTCCAAAGGAGGGGACGAGCACGACACTCCACACCAGGGAGAAAGCCTCGCATTACTGTGTGGAGTTACAGACAGAAGAACAGGAAGTGAGGATTTCTCAGAAGAAATAAGGACATGTAAAAGCAAAACGGAAGAATGAGGTAAGTGAAGGAGGACTGCACTGAGGTAGAGGAAGATATTTAGGGGAAAAAATGGTACCCTTACAACCCCTTTAGGAAGATGGAGGATATGGATGGGTCATGTAATGTTTCATCAGATTTCTCCTTGAAAATGTAAGCCATCTACCCAATTTTGCCCAGTCTGCTTCACAGAAAAATGATCTGTTTCCTTCCTCCTTGTTTAAACCTCTCTTGTTATGTGGAATATCTAATGAATTTATCTCCACTGGAAATCAAAGTTTACAACCTTTTTTTTTTTTTTTTCTCATCTTCCAGGATTCACCCTCCTGAGCACTTTAAGAAGAAGTACGCTGTGGATGAGGTCCACTACACCTGTGATGTAAGTGACTCCTGTATCCTGCTCCTATTGGTGCTGCTTTTCTTTGGGCAGTTGAGAGTAACGCCGCGTACAGACGGTCGGAATTTCGGACAGAAAAAGTGTGTATGCCCCATCTGACGTTTTCTGACGGACTTAGATAGAGAGCAGGTTCTCTATTTTTCCGTCGGAAATTCCAAGTTTTTCCCGTTAGAAAGTCCGGCCACGTGTACGCGCCATTATTCTACATTTTGAAGGTCTGCTAAAAACAACGGGCCAGATCCACAAAGCACTTCCGCCGGAGTATCTCGAGATGTGCCGCCTAAGTCTAAATTTGCGCCGGAATATCTATGCACCGTACCCACAGAACTAGATACGCACCAAAATAGGCTATTCCCGACCGGCCTAACTTGCCTACGCCTGCACATCCTAGGTGCACATTTATTTCATCCACACCATTGATTTCCTATGCAAATATGCAAATGAGGGAGATACGGCGATCCACAAAAGTAAGTTTGTCCGGCGCATTTAAAAAAAAAAAAAAAATATATATATATATACTCTGTTTCCCCAAAAATAAGACCTAGCATTATTTTTCAGCAGAGCTGCAATATAAGCCCTACCCCGAAAAAAGCCCTAGTTAAAAATGCTTGTAAAATCCTATAATCCTCTCTATTACAGTAGTGTATAATGTACAATGTGTGTGTTTCTGTAATATTATTGCGGGAAAGAGAGCTCTGGCGGGTAACAGAAGTGCAGAGCGGCGCTATAACAAATGTATTTGGCACAATTATATTACAGAGACATACTTTGTACATTATATAATACTGTAATAGAGTGGATTATAGGATTTTACAAGCATTTTAACTCAGTTCACACTGGGGATTACTGACAGGCAGGGAGGGAGAGGGGGAGAGAAGACCGCACATTACATGGTAAGACCTACCCTGAAAATAAGTCCTACTGTGTCTTTTGTTGGCATAATTAATACAAGACCCGGGCTTATTTTCGGTATATGTATATAAATTGGGTGATGGCCCTCAAAATAATGGAACACACCGACACGACACAAACCTACAAACAGCAACAGACAACGGAACAAAAGCACCTTGCTTCAGGGAGGGAAAAAAATGGATGTACTTTTGCAATGGAAGGGCGTATGTCTGGGCCAATAATGCACTGGGCGTAGCTCACTAAGTACGCCCGGCCTAGTTCCTATCTCACTGATTGAGCCGGGCCGAGTAGTGAGCATGTGCAGAGAGGCTCTGACCATAGTCGGCGTCATGCACATGCCCAGTCTGGCCAGCCCTTCATTTCCATGGGGTCACGGCTCATTTCAATGGAACACGCCCACATCCTTCCCACTTTGAATTACACCACACCGCCTTACGCCTCGGAATTTAAGTTGCGCCGGCGCAAATTTGGGCGCAAATACTTTGTGGATACGGCACTTACGTCTCTAATTTGAGCCGGTGTAATGTAAAGGAGATGCGCTACGCCGGTCTATATATGCGCCGATGTACGTGGATCTGGCCCAACATGTCAAGGTCTCGTGTTCGAAATAAAGCAATCTTTGGTGACCTTTTAAAATACATATATTTCTCTTGCTTATGTTAAAGTTATGTGTGTCTTGACCAGTTGGATCCCAATATTTTTTTTTTTTTTTTTTGAGAGAGACCCTGTCTGCACCCAATGCACTATATTGAAGTGGTTGAGTGTCAGGAAAAGATTATCACTGCATTTGAAGAGTAATATCCATATAAAATGGAGGACAGAAGCCCTAGCATCTGAAATGTAGCGTGGTGCCGGGTCTCTCTTAATTTATACGTTTTTAAACTGACCCGTAATATTCCCTTTTTCCTACTGTTTTTTTTTTTTTTTTTTAATAATTTGGTAAAATAAAAAAAAGTTAAACTTGCCTGCTTTGTGCAGTGGTTTTTCGCATGGCAGATCCGATGCTTCTTTTCTCGTGTCCCCCGTCTGCTGGCGCTCCTCCCACCTGCTGAGTGCACCCATAGCAGTGTTGCCAACCGTCCGTGTGTTTATGGACACTTCGTAAAAACTGGCACTCCCCCCCCCCCCGTTCGCAAATGTCCGTGTTTGCGGGAATGTGCCAGTAAAAATAGCCGAGATTAGAATCTAGAAAGCACCTCACGTGGTCACTGCAATGGTACCTCCCGCAGCCCACCCTTTTTCTTAACCACTTGCTTACCGGGCACATATACCCCCCCCCCCCCTCCTGCCCAGGTGAAATTTCAGCTTCCGGCACGGCTTCGCTTTAACTAACAATTGCACGGTCGTGCAACGTGGCTCCCAAACAAAATTGGCGTCCTTTTTTTCCCCACAAATAGAGCTTTCTTTTGGTGGTATTTGATCACCTCTGCGGTTTTTATTTTTTGCGCTATAAACAAAAAAGAGCGAAAATACAATATTTTTTACTTATTGCTATTATAGCCCAATTGAAAAAAAAACAAAAACATTTTTTTTTCTCAGTTTAGGCCAATACGTATTCTACATATTTTTGGTAAAAAAAAAAAAAAAAAAATTGCAATAAGCGACTGGTTTGCGCAAAAGTTATAGCGCCTACAAGATAGGGGACAGAAACATTCATCACAGTGGTGTAGTGGTAAGCACTTTCACCTAGCGGCAAAAGGGTCGCTGGTTCGAATCCTGACCACAACACCATCTGCTTGGAGTTTGCATGTTCTCCCTGTGTCTGCGTGGGTTTCCTCTGGATACTTTGGTTTCCTCCCACACTCCAAAGACATGCTGGTAGGTTTATTGGATCCTGGCCAAATTGGCCCAGTATATGTATATATGTGTGTACGACTGTGTGTCCCAAGCATGTCAAGATCCTTCGGGGTAAAATGACCGCACCAGCTGGGAAGAAACTGGCAGCAAAAAGCGCCTAGAGGCGATTCGGTTCGCATGTGCAGCGCTATACAAGTCATTCATCACACTGTAACAGACAGAAAAGCGCGAATCGTCTTTTCCTAACACGAAATCGGCAAAAGCAGACCCAAGGGTGGTGCCATCCGAATAGAACTTCCCCTTTATAGTGCCGTCGTACGTGTTGTACGTCACCGCGCTTTGCTAGATACATTTTTTTTCACGATCGTGTGTAGGCAAGGCCGTTTTAACGATCGGGTTGAAAAAAACTTTGTTTTTTCTAGACCATTAAAAATGTCATTTTTTACAACCGGAAAAACGGTTGTGTGTACGCGGCATTAGAGTCCAAAAAGTGGGGAAAAAAGCATCAAATAATGGCACACTGCCACCAATGGCCACTTGGTGTGAAACATTGAGAAGACTTATTCGGATCTATTTTTGTTCATTTTAGGAGGAACTACGTACCACCCGGAGATGATTTTGAATTTTCCCTTTTTTGAGGGACATATTAATTACTCCCTTGTGGTCTTGTATTGACCATTTGTGCCAATCTTGGCTTCCTTGGAACGGACTTCCAGCAGATGTAGCGAGTCAACTGACACTAAGTGAATTCTAAACATGCTTGGGACAAACATCGATCTATACTTGGGTTAATAATAGGGACAGACGTGACGGACCATTTGGTCTTTTTTTTGCTGTCAATCTTTTGGAAAGATATTCTAGGTCCTCGCATTCATCGCAGTTTAATTCTCAATGATGAGTTCATCCATTCATTTCACCGAACCTTGCCTATTTATAATCCCTCTCACCCATGGAGAATTAGGGGAGGCAACATATTAAAAGCTGTTCTTTTAAAGGGGTTGTAAAGGTACAATTTTTTTCCCCTAAATGTATTTTTTTACCTTAGTGCAGTCCTTCTTCACTTTTCTAATGCTTCCATTTTGCTTTTAAATGTCCTTATTTCCTCTGAGAAATCCTCACTTCCCGTTCTTCTGTCTGCAACTCCACACAGTTATGCGAGGCTTTCTCCCTGGTGTGGAGTGTCGTGCTCGCCCCCTCCCCTGGACTACGGGAGAGTCAGGATGCTCACTATGTTGCAGATTGAGAAAGGAGCTGTGTGTTAGTGGGCATCCTGACTCTCCCGTAGTCCAAGGGAGGGGGCGAGTGTGACACTCCACACCAGGGAGAAAGCCCACAAGCAAAATGAGAACTGTAACGGTTAACACCGTTTACGATTTCCATTCCACGACCCAAGACAGCTTATCCAACACTCCACAATCCGGCAGACACGACCCATTCCATTTCCCAGAATTAACGAGACACGCACAGCTCTGTTCTCTGGTTCCAAAATGAATGAATACTGTAATGGTACACTCAGCTGGTTATATACAGTTTTAGAAACCAAGTGAAAAATGAATCGACTCCGCCCACCACCTTACACGAGGCACTTCAATACACACTCTCTTAGACAATGACATTCAGATGAGTTAATTATTAGTCATCCCCCAGACTTCCCGACTTCGCAAGAATCTATTCACTGCTACATAATGCACATTCCTTTGTAGACGTAATTAACATGCTCTATCATCAATAGTATCTTCACACCAAACCGTGTCATTAGCATACACAATGCAATATCTAGGAGCAGACTCAATTAACACCTCAAAAGTATGTGACCCCACATTAAATGAAAACATTCCATTGACCTGTTGGAGTCAGACTTTAACAACTTGTAATATTTCAAGATATCCTGCAATACATGAATTATCAGTAATGTCCCATCTCATGTAATGTATGATATAATTTCTCAGTCATCCTATAACCCCTAAGAGACATAGGATGACCCTAGACCCAAGAGTCATTGGTGAAGCTGGCACAGGAGTACCCCGCATCCTTCAAAAGTCTCAGCGTATCACGGGCCCTCCCCGTTACAAGAACGTTCTGCATGGCAGAATATAAAGTCTTCCTTTTCAATAACTCGGCAGGACATTTTAACCACTTGACCACCGAGCCTGTTTTTCAGATTCGGTGTTTACGAGACTAAAACATTATTTTTTTGCTAGAAAATTACTTAAAACCCCCAAACATTATGGGGCAGATTCACATAGATGTAATCTTCCGCTGCGTAATCGAAATACGCTACGCTGCCGTCTATCACCAGACTCTACGCCGAATTCAGGTAGTTTTTTTGCGCGTACGCTATTGTATCGTATTTTTTTTCCGCCGCGCAATCGAAATACGTGAGTAGGGGGCGTGAAGCATTTAAATTAAGCGCGTCCCCGCGACGATCGAACTGCGCATGCTCTGTTCAGGAATTTCCCGCCGTGCATTGCGCGAAATCACGTCGTGACGTCATTCGTTGTTTGAGTAGCGGCGTTTACGAACATTCCTATTCCCGGACGACTTACGTTAAAAATAATAAAAGAAATCGAAAAACGTTGAAATTCGACGCGGGAACGACGGCCATACTTAACATGGGCTGTCTAATATTAGACCAGCAAAAAGCTGGTATAGTGAAACGGAAAAAAAAGATGACTAAAGGTGCCGTAAGAGATTGCGTTTGAAGAGCGAAATTTTGTGGATTCCAGGCAAAAGCTCATTAGCATACCATGAAGGTGAAAAACAACAGGAAGTCCGCCCAGTGGCCGCAATTTTCAGGCAGCGTAGATCTGAAGGCGTACTAACACGTAATAAAGTCGAAATTTAGCACGCAGGTGTCTTTTCATGGTTTGAGGATTTCGACTAGCGTAAAAACGCTCGTAAATCGAAATTACTCCTGTCTAACAACATTTACACAGGCGTAATCGCTTTGTGAATCTAGGCCTATATATATATATATATATATATATATATATATATATATATATTTTTTTTTTTTCTAACACCCTAGAGAATAAAATGGCAGTCATTGCAATACTTTTTGTCACACCGTATTTGCGCATGTGGTCTTACAAGCGCACTTTGGAAAAAATTCTATTTTTTTAATTAAAAAATAAGACAACAATAAATTTGGCCCAATTTTTTTATATATTGTGAAAGATAATGTTACGCCGAGTAAAATGACACCCAACATGTCACGCTTAAAAATTGCGCCCGCTCGTGGCATGGCGTCAAACGTTTACCCTTAAAAATCTCGATAGGCGACGTTTAAAAAATTCTATAGGTTGCATTTTTTGAGTTACAGAGGAGGTCTAGGGCTCTCGCTCTAACGATCGCGGCGATACCTCACTTGTGTGATTTGAACACCATTTTCATATGCGGGCGCTACTCCCGTATGCGTTCGCTTCTGCGCGCAAACTCGTCGGGACGGGGCGCTTTAAACGTTTTTTTTTTTGTTTTCTTATTTCTTTTTATTTCTTTTATCATTTTTTACACTAAAATAAAAAAATATATAATTATCACTTTTATTCCTATTACAAGGAATGTAAACATCCCTTGTAATAGAAAAAAGCCTGACAGGTCCTCTTAAATATGAGATATGAGTTTCTTTAAGACGCATGGGCGGGACTGACGTTTTGACGTCACTTCCGCCCAGCAGAGCTATGGGCATGGGGCCATTTTGCCCTCACTCACATCCCCACACAGCAGACGGCAGGACGGAGGGAGCGGAGGGGAGCGGGAGAGCTAGGAGCTGACTGCGCAGGCGCCGTATATAGCCGAGTCCTATGGCTATGGCGCGTCACGCCATCCGAAAAAAGCCGAAACAGGACTCGGCTATATACGGCGCCTGCGCAGTCAGCTCCTAGGTCTGTGCGCAGGCGCCGTATAGCGCCGGGAAGAGCCGAGTCCTAGTTCGGCTATTTTCGGAAGGCATGACGCACCATAGCTGCGCCATTCATCGCGGTAGGGAGAAAATAAAATTATTCATTACACAGTAAGTAGAGCGATTAAAAAAAAAACAGCATACTGGCGCTGACGCCAGTATGCTGGATGGGATGGGACAGAGTTATTTTAGGGTGAACCTTCGCTTTAATTAAGCCCAGTAATAAAACCTGGAAGCACATTGGTTTCTTTGCAGAAGTGAGCCTGATTTTTTTCGCTTTCCAGCATTAGTAAATAAACCCCATTGTGTACTTAAAAGTGGGGTATGCCTGTAGAGACATTTATTACACACTGAACACAGATGATTCAGGCTGTTTGGCCGCCATCAGTGAAGTAGCTTCTCTGGAGTAGTACTTGAGACCAGACTAGAAAGCATAACCAGCTTATGGTAAGAAGAATCTGATTTGAGTGTGGGGGGAGGGGGGGGGGGACTTTTTTGCTCCATTCAGTCTCTTATATCTTATTTTGATTCTATTAAGTCTCTTAATATTTGTTCTTTCTTTCATCAGATTGCAAAAGTCCTAAGTGCAAAGAGCCCATCGATACTTCTCACTCTGGTAAGATAATGGCTCATGTTACGCTGTGTGTGATTTGTGATTTGCTCGTATCTCGGGTGCCGAAGGTTCTGATTGCTCTTTAGTTGCAAGTTTGACAAGAAAAGACCAAGTCAACGATTTCTTACCTTTATCAAAACGAAAGGACTGCGCTTGCTGTATCTAAAATAATTGTGTCCCTTTTTGCTTTTTTCTGACATATTTGTCAATAACAAGTCATTTAACCACTTAAGACCCGGACCATTGTGCAGGTTAAAGGGGAGTTCCACCCACAATTTCACTTTTTAAATATAAATACCCCTGTAATACACAAGCTTAAAGGGGTGTTCCAGCCCAAAAATGTGTTTTATTAAAAGTCAGCAGCTACAAAAAGTGTAGCTGCTGGCTTTTAATAAACACTCACTTACCTGCTCCTGCGTTCCAGCGACGCGCCGACCGGGGCTCCGCTCCTCTCCCCCCCCTCCCCGGCCGGCGTCTCCATCCTGACTGTGGGCACCCAGCCGTGACAGCCTTCGGCTTCACGGCCGGGCACCCACTGCGCATGCGCGAGCCGCACTGCGCATGCGCGTGCGGCGCGGCTCGCCTCTGATTGGAGAGGCGATCGCATGGGACTTGTCAGTGTCCCATGTGATCGCCTACAGGGAGGGGCTGGTGTAGGCGATTAAGGCTTAATCGCCTAACCAGCCCCTCGGCGGAAGCAGGAAGTGGGACAGGAAGTCCCACTCCTACTGAAGCCCCCACTCCCCCCCCAAAAAAATTACATGCCAAATGTGGCATGTAAGGGGGTAAGGAGTGGGATAAGAGGAAGTTCCAAATTTGGGTGGAACTCCTCTTTAATGTATTCTAGTAAAGTTAGTCTGTAAACTAAGGTTCATTTTGTTAGGTTGTTACAGCATTTAGTTTATAATCTAGAAATAGATCGTGGCCATCTTAAGTGTGGGCATCATGAAGCCAGACTGTATGACTTCCTGGATTTCAGCTTTGCATATCTCGCACATGCTCAGTGCTGCACAAGCAATGTAATAGGTTTCAGTCAGGTTTGCAAGGACTACTGGGAAACGTGATGCCTATCCCAGAAACCCTTGCGAATAGCCTTGTGACTTAATAGCCTAGGCTAATAAGGAGGAGGAAGTAATGAAGGACTACAAAATAAAGGTATTTACAAGCAACAAAATAAATAAAAAATGTCCATTCTGAACACTATGACATTAGGGCATGCAGCACAGACAAACATAAAAAAATGGGTGGAACTCCACTTTAAGGACCTTGCCCCTTTTTGCGATTCGGCACTGCGTCGCTTTAACTGACAATTGCGCGGTCGTGCGACGTGGCTCCCAAACAAAATTGACGTCCTTTTTTTTCCAACAAATAGAGCTTTCTTTTGGTGATATTTGATCACCTCTGCGGTTTTTATTTTTTGCGCTATAAACAAAAATAGAGCGACAATTTTGGAAAAAAAAAGCAATATTTTTAACTTTTTGCTACAATAAATATTCCCGAAAAATATATAAAAAAAGTTTTCTTCCTCCGTTTAGGCCGATACGTATTCTTCTACCTATTTTTTGGTAAAAAAAATCACAACTGTTTATTGATTGGTTTGCGCAAAATGTATAACGTCTACAAAATAGGGAATAGTTTTATTGCATAATTTTTTTTTATTTACTACTAATGGCGGCAATCTCGATTATTATTTTTTTCGTGACTGCGACATGATGGCGGACACATCGGACAATTTTGACACATTTTTGGGACCATTGTCATTTTCACTTCAAAAAGTGCTATAAAAATGCACTGATAACTGTGAAAATGACAATTGCAGTTTAGGAGTTAACCACTATGGGGCGCTGTAGGGGTTAAGTGTGACCTCATATGTGTTTCTAACTGTAGGGGGGCGGGGCTGGACGTGTGATGTCACTGATCGTCATCCCCTATAACAGGGAACAGACAATCAGTGACACTGCCACTGTGGAGAACGAGGAAGGTGTGTTTATACTCGCCTCTCCCAGTTCTTCAGCTCCGGTGACCGATCGCGGGACACTGGCGGCGATCGGGTCCTGGGGGCGCGGTCACGGAGCTTCGAACCGGGTCGCAAGCACGTTCGCGACCCCGCGGCTGGGCTTAAAGAGACACGTACAGGTATGTGATTGTGCCCAGCCATTCCATTCTGCCGATGTATATTGGCATGAAGGGGTCCTTAAGGGGTTAAGAGATCACATTCCTTCTGTTCTCAGCTGCATAAGAGCTGGGGGGAGGAGAAGCAGCAGCATACTGAGCTTGCCAGTGACCGTCTGTGCAGCAGGGGGCATGTCAGGACAAGTCTGATCATTGGAGGAGAGTACACTGAGTTCCCAGCATAGCTAGAGAACTGACCACACTGTGCTCTACTGCTTAGTGTGGTCAGTTTGTAATAGGAAAGTAAAAAGGCTGGCAGGAACAGCAGGGATTTCACATAAAGGAAGCAATACAAAGAGAACAGGAGACTTTCTTATACAAGTACATGGTAATGCAGGCACGTATCGGGAATATAAAAAAGCTGGGGTAACAGACACTTTAAGCCAGGGGTCTCAAAGTGGCAGCCCCCCAGCGAAACTGCAACTCCCATCAGTCATACTTGTAACTGTCAGCCTTGCAATGCCTCATGGGACTTGTAGTTTTGCAACAGCAGGAGGGCCGCCAGTTTGAGACCCCTGCTATTAAGAAGTACTTCTGATGTCACCTCCCCAGCTCTAGACTGGGTTTGGATAGTAAAGGAGCAACAGAAGACTGGTGAGCTCATCCCTCTGCTCTCTCCTTCTGTCATTTGCAATGCAGCACACCTGATTGGCTCTTGGTGCTCCCACTTTACTTTTATTCCCACCATCCGTTCCCTTTAAATAAAAAGCCATCATGCCGCCATGAATCCCATCCCCATTACTTGATTGTACTTTTCAAAGAGATTTAATTTGGCCTAATCGTATTAATGATTTGCGATGTTACTTGCGGCTTGCAATATCGCCGTCCTCGCAGGTCACTCGCAGACAGGATTTTTCTTTTCTAAATGACTCGCGAGGTGAATGTGACTTTTTAATGCATCTCATTAAAACAGTTTTATTGCTAATGCTTTGATGAGAGTGACTGCCAGCGTTGAGGATTGAGGGGGGGGAGGGGAAGTCAGCCGCTGTGCTTTGCTCCCGCGATCTCGCAGGTTTTAATGAAAGCGTCTCTCCCGCCGAGCTGGGGGGGGTCAAAGGATTTATTTGGGCGCCGCCGTGGTCCTGTCGATGCGTGTGCTGGAAAAATTGTATACGCTCCGATTTAGTTATCGGAGTTCAATTTTTAATTGATCTCAATCCAAATGTAAAAGGTAAGTACCGTATATACTCGAGTATAAGCCAAGTTCGTCAACACATTTTTTTGTGCTGAAAATGCCCCCCCCCCTCGGCTTATACTCGAGTCACCTTTTTGCGCCTGATCTCCTGGACTTTGGGGACCCGTTACTGGACGGCCGTAGGTCGCCCCATTGTTGTCAGTGGAAGGAATAGTGCCCCATTGTTGTCAGTGGAAGGAATAGTGCCCCATTGTTGATGTCAGTGGGAGGGTTGTGTAGCAATTTACAGTGTGCTATGTTTTTTTTTTTTACTAGGAAGTGGAGTTTCCCTTTAAGCTTTTGTTGCATTCTCTGAGATTCAGTGCAAAGAGGCTTCCTCAGGTCTAACACTTGCCTCCCCGTCACCTCCTGGCCTGTGTGCTGCCTCCCAGCTCCAGAGCCTACATAACAATATCAGATAACAGCCTCTTTTTAGTTATTTACCGTATATACTCCAGTATACGCCAAGTTTTTTAGCACGTTTTCTTTGTGCTGAAAATGCCCCCCTCGGCTTATACTCGAGTCACCTTTTTGCGCCTGATCTCCGGAAATTTGGGGACCCGGTGCCGGCCATAGTTTCCCCTGCACCCCAAACTTGGCACATATGTAGCCCCACTCTACAAGTGTGCAAAGATTGTTGTCTGGGGGACCTACAGCCGGGGGGCACTGGTTTTATTTAAAGGATCACTAAAGGAAAAAATTATTTTTAATTAAATAGCTTCCTTTACCTTACTGCAGTACTGGTTTCATGTCCTTAATGTTCGTTTTTGCTTTGAAGTTGCTGTAATCCTGCTCTGTTCTCCACACTTCCTGCTTGTCCGTTTCCTTATAACCACAGTGCTGGGAGCTTTCTCACGGTGGTCTAAGCTGCCATTACCGTGTGTCTAAAACTTCCCAGAACCAATCAGATTCATTTTAAAAACAAAACACTGCCCTGGATTTGTTTGTTTTTGTTCTGTGTGTCTATTTCTACTTCACAGAAACATGAAGCCAGTTCAAAAGTGAAACTAACCTGCAGGCACATTATATGATTGATTTTTATCTATTTTTAATCATTTTGAAAAGGAATCGGTTAACTTTTATGTCTCTATACCCTGTACACAGTCATTTCAGCAAAAAATTTTTTTTCCTTTAGTGACCCTTTAATTTTTTCAAAGCTGGACACCCCTTCCATAGACTCCCATGTTAAACAGTAATTTCTCCAGTGAATTTGGGGACCCGGTACTGGCCGGTCATATGTCCTCTGGACTCGGATCTTGGCACACATGTAGCCGCATTTCTCCCCTACAAGTGTGTAAAGTTTGTTGTCTGGGGTACCTACAGCTGGGGAGCACCGATTTTTTTTTTTTTTTAAAGCTGGTCACCCCTTCCATAGACTCCCATGTTAAACGGTAATTTCTTTGGTGATTCTGGGGATGCGCTACTGGCTGGTCGTAGGTTCCCTGGACCCAGAACTTGGCACACATGTAGCCCCTCTTCCTCTAAAAGTGTGTAAAGTTTGTTGTCTGGAGGACCCACAGCTGGGGAGCACCGATTTTTTTTTAAAGCTGGGCACCCCTTTCATGCTAAACGTCAGTCTAGGCATGGGCACAGTGAGGCATGCACATGGGCACAGTGAGGCATGCACACGGGCACAGTGAGGCATGCACACGGGCACAGTGAGGCATGCACATGGGTACAGTGAGGCATGGACACGGGCACAGTGAGGCATGGACACGGGCACAGTGAGGCATGGACACGGGCACAGTGAGGCATGCACATGGGCACAGTGAGGCATGCAGATGGACACCCTAGGCTTATACTCGAGTCAAAATGTTTTCCTGTTTTTTTGTGGTAGAATTAGGTACCTCGGCTTATATTCGGGTCAGCTTATACTCGCGTATATAAGGTATTTATATTCCCTTTGACAACAAGCTTCTGGTTTTTAATATTGTAATATGAAAGAAATAGAAAGTGATATAATTCTGATAAGTCGTCTTTTATAATCATTTCGGAAAGCAGACAATCCGGGTTTCTGGATTCCTGGGTTGTGTTTGGACACGTCTCTCCATAATTCGGGGTCCTGCCACATTTCTCTTCTAGATGATGTCCTTGGATGTCCCCTCCTCCTCTCCCCTTAGTAATATGACACGCTCGTGTATTTTTTAAATGGCTCTTGTCGTCTGGTGTGATATTAGGAGCCGGGCAGGTTGCG
>CM056059.1:317065953-317078453 GCA_029574335.1 Rana kukunoris
TATCTGTGGTGTATCTGCACAGGTGTGGGGCTCCCCTCATGCGCAGATGCCCTGCAGGTCTCTGCTAGGTCTTTGGGACCCGGATGAGGCTTGCGGCGTTTCTGCACTTGCGCAGGGAATTCTGCGTGTGCGCAGACATGCTGGAGAAGGCTGTCGTGTGCCATAGACCTGACCAAGACTGGTGGCTTATCTACATGTGCAGGATTCCCCCCGCATGCCCAGACGTGCTG
The DNA here is from genome assembly GCA_029574335.1 of Rana kukunoris. Classification (NCBI taxonomy): domain Eukaryota; kingdom Metazoa; phylum Chordata; class Amphibia; order Anura; family Ranidae; genus Rana; species Rana kukunoris. Next base: position 317,066,184 of record CM056059.1, read on the forward strand.
CTAAAGACTCTGCCAGGTCCCAAAAACCTAACAAAGGTCTGTGCGGCGTAGAAATCCCCAGGATACTAAAAAATGGATTTTAACTTACAAATATGGTCATCATTGATGAATTGTCCTTGGCAGTGGCAGTGCGTCCTTAAGGGCGCAGGAGCGCCACCTCCCTCCCCTCTCCTGTCATTCTCTAATCCCCATAGATAGATTCATGCAATGAATGGGTTACAATGGCAGCATTGGATGGCACAGTGGGAGCATTTGATGGCCCAGTGGCAACAGGGGCAGCACTGGATGGTGCGGTGGCAGCACTGGATGGCGCGGTGGCAACATTGGCAGCACTGGAGGCACGGTGGCAGCACTGGATGGCGCGGTGGCAACATTGGCAGCACTGGATGGCGCGGTGGCAGCACTGGATGGCGCGGTGGCAACATTGGCAGCACTGGAGGCACGGTGGCAGCACTGGATGGCGCGGTGGCAACATTGGCAGCACTGGAGGCACGGTGGCAGCACTGGATGGCGCGGTGGCAACATTGGCAGCACTGGATGGCGCGGTGGCAGCACTGGATGGCGCGGTGGCAACATTGGCAGCACTGGAGGCACGGTGGCAGCACTGGATGGCGCGGTGGCAACATTGGCAGCACTGGAGGCACGGTGGCAGCACTGGATGGCGCGGTGGCCACCTTAAGGCCAGTTTCATCGGACCAACCCGATCGTGTGTACGCGGCCTGAGCGCACTTGTAAACTGAAAGCAGGTCCAACATTCATGTCTATACTTGTTTCCGGTCAAAGAGAGCTTCTGTGACCGCTGTATAGTGTCCACCTATCCACACATCAGGTCCACCTTCTTATCATGCAACACCTACGTGCTTGAAGACCAAAAATCTCACAAAACAACGTTTTCAGATGCGCAAATTCTTGCTGCGGTCGTGTTTTTTTTTTCTCCCGGGAAACCTCCTTCAGATTTGCTTGTGTCAAATTAAGCCAAGTTAATGCATCTCTTCCCCCCCCCCCCCTTTCCTCCCTTCTCCTGTTTCTTATATCAAGATATCATCCCATTATTGTGATCTACAGCCTCGCTGCCGAGTCAATCACCTTCCCGAGCAGCAGGAGATGTAACAATGCTTCACACGTTGTCAGAATAAATACATAGAAATCAACAGAGCGCCTGCACACCGGGCCCCGTACTGTATTCTTCAATATGTAGAACGGTGACTTGTGGCCACAGTCGTGTGCTGACAGTCCTATAAATATGTATTGGTGCCGAGCCTGTAAATAGGCGGCGAAGGATATAGAGAGAGGCTCCGGAACCGCTTTGGGGTGATAATTGGGAGTGGAGTGAGGCCGCGAAGACTCTGCAAATTTGGATTTACAGCGGAACCTCGGATTGCGAGTAACGAGCATTTCGCAATGCAAGCACTGTATTTGAAAAAATCGGGACTCGGTGTGCGAGTGTTGTCTCGCAAAACACAAAGCACGATTCAGGCCAAAGTGGTGTACAGTACCGCTTTTGGCCTGAGATGGGGGGGTGCCAGAGCCAAACATCGCCGATCGGTGCCGTTTGGAAATGCACGAAAAGGCCCAAGGACAGCATGGCAAATCTTGGGTAGGAAGTCTTTCTGAGGATTGCCGAGGTCAGCCAAGCTATTCACGGGCCTTTTTGAACAATTCCGAGGCTCTCCGGGGCCCCCCTCCGCCTCTGGCCACATGCGGTATTGCATCCCATTGAAGTCAATGCAGAACTCATTTTTATTGTTTCCATTGACTTCAATGGGGATACTCGCTTTGATATGCGAGTGCTTTGGATTATGCGCATTCCCCTGGAATGGATTATGCTCGTAATCCGAGGTTCCACTGTACATCCTGTGTAAAGTCAGCATGCTAGATTGTTGCTGCCCCTTTCAACCCCCCCTCTATTGTAAGCTTTCTCTATATTGACTGCAGGACCTCCCATTGCCAGAGGTATAACCAGTAGTATATTTAGGTTTTGTGCTGCCCTAGGCCTGACTAAACTTGTGCACCCCCTAATTTAAGTATGGCCCACCCCTTCCTGTCAGGGCCACACCCCTTGCTGTTTAAGACCCGCCCTGAAATTTTTAGAGTTGGGAGATTAGTTCTGAGGGCCTGGGTGGGGGAGGGAGGGCAATGGATTTCCTTAATTTTCATAGATTTTCTCTCACTACCTGTTTTTGACTATGGGGCAGGAAGTGAAGGGAAATCTCTGCAAAAGGACAGCGATGGTAAAAAATAAACTGACAGGGGCTATAACTTATAATTATAATTTATAATTAGAAGCAGCTAAACCCCCCCCCCCCCCCAATGCCCACCGCCCACATACCGGAAGCAGTGCGGCCGCTTTATGGAGGCGCTAGACTAATTTGCCGCCCAGTCCGCCCCATAAGACTGGAGCTACACTACCAGTGTAGCGCAAGCCGGCGGGGACTCTTTCTGTGCTTCCCCCCTGCAAAGAGCCGCCCTAGGCCTGGGCCTTGTTGGCCTAGGCCAGGATACAGTGTTGGGTATAACCCTCAAACCAAGAGACCAAGGATCATCTTGTTCTCCACCAATGCTAACTGGTGATTTAAAGGGTTTGTAAACCTTTGTGTTTTTTTCACCTTCTTGCATCTTATGCGTTAAGGTAAGAAAACACCTTGCAGTGTATAGTTGGCATCCCGACAAAGTTAAGCCCATGTGTATCGGGTCCTAAGGTTGACTCCGACTAAAACTAATATTTTTCGTTACTAAATGGATGGACAACTGAACCGTCTTTCAGCTTTTAATATCTGTTTTATATGACTATAGAGCCCCCTCCCCCCCCCCTATTCTATATTCCTGGGATTCCGCCCACCTGCCGCGCCAGTTATTATTCCGCTGCTGAACTCTCCCTGGGAATGAACAAATAATCTGGCAAAGTTACCCGATTTTTCAATTGCAAGGAATAATATAGGTTTTGGCAGTCCCAGGTTTTAATCCTGTAATGCTATTTTTGGCCGACCCCGGATTGCCCGTCTCCGCGTCCATCCACCGCATGTTAATATTTCCATCACCATCTGCGTCCCGCTGCTCATCAAACCCAGCCGAACGAAGGGATCTGAAATTCTGTCACCTGTCGCCTCTCCGTTATTTCAATTAGCTTTCCACACAAAATAATTCTTTTCACGCCGTTACTGTCATTTTTTTTTCTGCGCCGTTTTTTTCCTGTGCGCGCTCCATTGTTATGCTGTAATTAATGCCATCTCCGGCTCTTTCAAGCTCGACAGATTTGAGTAAATAACAGTTTCAAAGTCTCGATCAGAGCGGCGTTCGCCTCGATGTTAATGTCTCCATTGTCTGCTTGCTTTGCTTTGACTGGATATGCAGCGGAGGTTTCAAAGGCTTTACCTTTTTTTTTTTTCTTTTTTTTTTTTAAAAGCAATTTTTTTGCGAAGGGTAAGCTAGAAAGCTTTGTCGTTATGGCAGCCATGTTGTTAGCTTGGCTATTGGATGGGGTTATCAAATCCCCTAGGCTCTGTATATACTGAGGTCTGTTGGGGCTCATTCACACTGCATGGCACGTTTACATCAACTCGCTGTATATGCTTGTTGTAGGGCTTTGGTATTTATGTCTATTGCAGTGGTCTCCAAATTTCTTGCTTTCATCCGGCCCTTGAGGTACTATTTCATCCACTGATACAAATAATGAGGCAAAGTCTCCCCCCCCCCCCCGCTGACAACAATAGGGAGGCACAAATCTCTCCACTGACACCACAGGCAGTGAGACATTTCCTGATCTCTGCAGCCGCACATCGAGATTATGTCTCACTGCCTGTGATTAGCGCCGACTTCCTGGCGGTCTCTGCGAATATGCCGGAGCTCATCCTTAATGCCTGGTGTAAGTCAGGGTTTGACAAATTTGCTTGGAATCTAGGAGCCAAAAAGTGCGCCCCGTGCGACGGCGAAATACAATTACGCCGCTCGTATCTGAACTCAATCCCGGCGTATCTTGTTTTCTGCATACAGAAAACAGATAAGCCGGCTCAAAGTGTGAGTTATGCTGGCGTATCACTGATACTCCAGCGTAACTCTACCTGAATCTGGCCCATAATGTTTGGGGTTTCTAATTAGAGGGAAGGAGATGGCAGTGAAAACCACAAGATGGCGCCAGATCACAGAAGGAAGCTTAGGCCTGCAGAAGGCCGCAAAGCCGCGGCCTTGGCCAGCCGGTAATTGAGGCCGCGGCTTTGCAGGCCTAAGCTTCCTTCTGTGAAGGCCGCAAAGCCGCGGCCTCAATTACAGGCAATCGCGGCCCCCGCCGGCCGGTAATTGAGGCTGCTGCCTTCTGCAGGCCTAAGCTTCCATGGACGCCAGGTCACAATTTCTTGTGGCAATTGCGACCGGGCGCCCAGATTTTGTCGAGCCCTGGTGTAAGGAGACACAACTCTAGTTCTTATGTGTCAACGTGCTGCAAGAGACCTTTTATTTTTTTCTAGCAGGTCAAATGCTGTATTTTCAGTTTTTAAATCGATAATTTTGCATTCGAACAGCACAGAATATAACCTTTTACATTTGTTTGTTGTCCTTTCACTTGGCTCAAAATAAAAAAATAAACCCCAAAGTGTTAGCAGAAACTTTCAGAGAACTTATTACTAATCAAATGCCTGTCTTCAGGAAAATCTGCTCGCTGTGGACAGCCCGGTGTTTTTTCAGATCATTATCAGACCTGCTAACTAATCTAGAGAACAACTAACTTATTCAGAGCTAATTCCATGCAATGCAAATAACGTTTCCTTCTCTCTTTTCTCTTCCAGATTCAGCGTGAACAACACCTTACTTCACCCAGAAATTGTGGAATGGTACGTCTGCGTAGCGGGTGTCATGTTGGTGACGTGCAAAGTCCCGTATCCTCAGGAGTGAAAGTATTCTTTTGTAGAAGTTAAACTCCAGTCAGGCAGATAAATACATAGTCAAAGTACATAGATGGTAAGGATTTGCTTGTGTTCAGCCTGTCTTGTGATCCAGACAGGGAAATTTCATCGTGAATCGAACCTAAAGGTGAACAAACTCTTTCAAGTTTAACACCTGCATGGCCTTCGCGAAAGTGTGTTACTGGCAGTGTTGCCAACCGTCCTTATTTTTAAGGACAGTTCGTAAAAAACGGGCACTTTTTTCCCCCGTTTGTAAATGTCTGGGGTTGTGGGAATGTGCCAGTAAAAATAGCCGAGATCGGTTCGGCTTGGAACTGCGCATGGAGATTGGAGGCAGGGGGTGATGGTGGCTGCGGTGGCACCTCAGAGGGGGATGGAGGCAGGGGGAGATTGGAGGCGGGCTGTGATTGGAGGCAGGGGGGGTGTTGGTGGCACCACAGATGGTGGGAGATGGAGACAGGGGTTGTTGGTGGCACCGCAGAGGGGGATGGAGGCAGGGGGAGATTGGAGGCAGGGGAGATTGTTGCACCGCAGAGGGGGTGAAGGCAGGGGGTGATTTTAAGCAGGGGGCCTGGGGTGATTTTAAGCAGGGGGCCTGGGGGTGATTTTAAGCAGGGGGCCTGGGGGTGATTGGAGGCAGGGGGCCTGGGGGAGATTGGAGGCAGGGGGCCTGGGGGAGATTGGAGGCAGGTGGCCTGGGGGAGATTGGAGGCAGGGGGCCTGGGGGAGATTGGAGACAGGGGGAGATTGTTGCACCGAAGAGGGGGTGAAGGCAGGGGGCCTGGGGGTGATTTTAAGCAGGGGGCCTGGGGGTGATTTTAAGCAGGGGGCCTGGGGGTGATTTTAAGCAGGGGGCCTGGGGGTGATTTTAAGCAGGGGGCCTGGGGGTGATTGGAGGCAGGGGGCCTGGGGGTGATTGGAGGCAGGGGGCCTGGGGGTGATTGGAGGCAGGGGGCCTGGGGGAGATTGGAGGCAGGGGGCCTGGGGGAGATTGGAGGCAGGGGGCCTGGGGGAGATTGGAGGCAGGGGGCCTGGGGGAGATTGGAGACAGGGGAGATTGTTGCACCGCAGAGGGGGTGAAGGCAGGGGGTGATTTGACGAAATAATTTCCCCTTATTATATTGAAAATAACAAAAATGTTTTTTTTACCTTAATATCTACCTCAATCACATTGCTTTTCGCCTAGCGTACTTGTTTGTAGCCTAAATACTGAAATTTGCACCTAAAAATGTAATTTAGTAACTTTTGTGAAATGCCAGTAAAAACATTGCTGTGCCAGTAAATTTCGTGTGTCGTGCCAGTAAATTTCAATCTGGTGGGTTGGCAACACTGGTTACTGGCAGGATCACCAGGTGAAAATTAAAGGGGGAAAAAAATAGTCCCAACAGATTCACTTAGCGAAGTTTAATATAAAGATAAATCTTGTATTCTCCCACCATAAAATGCTACCAGGGGACACTAAAGCATCAAAGCTTAGGCATCTGTATACATTGAGGCAGTTGCGTAAAAACAAATGGGCTCCTATAGGGTATGAAGAGGGCGACTAAATGCTTCACTCGTGATCCTGTGTGTAGGAGCCGGCCCTTTAAATATGACCCAAACTTTAAGACTCCTGTTATTTTGTTTTGCGGTTTAATCTCATTCCGTCTCGGCGTTCTCGCGTCTCACAACAAATTAACCATCTGGCAAATGACGAATGAGAACAATAAATATATAATAACTCCGGGGTGTCAGGTAGAAGTGTTGGTTTTGAAGACGGGATAAATCAAACGAGAGGCAGGCCGGGGTATAGTTAACGCCGAGCCGGGTAATAAAAGTGCATGTAATATTTTCTGATTCCTGATAGGCGCCCGGGAAAAAAAATAAATAAAGTTGGTTTCATTAAAAATAGAAATGTCCAGACCTTGTAAACGGCTCATTAATCTCACCACCCGCCAGAGCGCGTTACAAAGCGTTCTGTTTTACAAGCCCCTTATCAAATTAAAACACGTCTCTGCCGTTGTCGGTGACATTACATCTATTTAGGAGGCGGTGAGTGGGCATTCTCTGCATTATCTCCTAAACAAGCCGTGAGATTGGATGTCAGATGACGGCACCTGCTCACCGACATTCAGAAAGTGGAGGACCCCCGTCTACTTTCCTGGCAATCTCCTTTTTTATTTTGAAGCTTAAAGGGGTTGTCCACTTTAGACAAAGACTTCCTCAGAGCTCTCCTTGACGTTAAAGGGGAGATCCTTCTGGAGACTTGTCAAAGTCTGACTTCTGGTTCCATGCATTCTCTCTTTATGATCTCTTCTAGTACAAGTTGTCCTTTAATTCCTCTCAACCCCTTGGGTACATACTGTACCGAATACTCCCTGATCCAGTGATCCTCTTGGTGTGACCCTGCCTGGCACCCAGTGGTGTATTTTGGCATAGCTCCCAACTGACCCTGTTTTCGAGGGACATCCAGAACGCAGGTCCAGATGACCAACAATAAATGAACTACAACCTCTCTCTATATATATATATATATATATACACACACACACACACACACACACACACACACAAAAATATATTATTTTTCTTTTTCATCCTCTTTCTCGTTTTCACACTCTCCTTCTCTATCCCTCCTTTTGCTCTCTATCTCTCTTCTTAATCCTCTCACTTTCCTCCACCCTCTCTTTTTATTCTCTCTCTCTCTCTCTCTCTCTCTCTCTCTCTCTCTCTCTCTCTCTCTCTCTCTCTCTCTCTCTCTCTCTCTCTCTCTCTCTCTCTCTCTCTCTCTCTCTCTCTCTCTCTCTCTCTCTCTCTCTCTCTCTCTCTCTCTCTCTCTCTCTCTCTCTCTCTCTCTCTCTCTCTCTCTCTCCTTTCATGTCATTCCTCTTTCCTATTTTAGTTTCCACTACTGGAGGAAATTAATTTAGCATTGCCAGTTCAAGTGGGCTCCTCTTTCAGTGGATTACAACGTTTTGTAGGCATGAGGGCCCTTCTCTATTGAGTATTTGGGGCATCTCTCCTCCCCCTCCTTCTGTTATCTTTACTTTCAATTAAAGCTGATTGGCAAGAAAAAAAATCATATTACCAGTGACAAGGCATCTTTGACAAGGCAACACTCATAAAGGCTCATAACTGAGCACACCCAACCTTGAGAACGCGCATTGCTCAATGTGCAAATTACATTTGTATAGTTGTATGTGTGTATACATACTGTGTGTGTGTGTGTGTATGTATACTGTCTGTGTGTGTTATGAATGTATACTGTGTGTATGTATGTATGTATACTATCTGTGTGTGTTATGAATGTATACTGTGTGTATGTATGTATGTATACTATCTGTGTGTGTATATGTATGTACTGTGTGTGTGTATATGTATACTGTGTGTATGTACGTATATATACTGTGTGTGTGTATGTATACAGTGTGTGTGTGTATGTATACTGTGTATGTATGAATAAGTACAGTATACTGTATGTGTGTATGTATGAATAAGTACAGTATACTGTGTGTATGTATGTATACTGTGTGTGTGCTTGTATGTATATGTATACTGTGTGTGTGTGTGTGTGTGTGTGTGTATCTATCTATCTATCTATCTATCTCTCTCTTTCTATCTATCTATCTATCTCTCTCTATTTCTATCTATTTGTATATCTATCTATCTATCTATCTATCTATCTATCTATCTATCTATCTATCTATCTATCTACACACACCTGTTCCAGTCATTGTGAATTTAATGTATTGTCTTTGATCTGATGAAGAAATTCTATCCTCTGGCAGTAGCTGTGTGTGTATATATGTATACTGTCTCTCTATCTATCTATCTATCTATCTATCTATCTATCTATCTATCTATCTATCTATCTATCTATCTATCTCTCTCTCATCTCTCTCTCATCTCTCTCTCATCTCTCTCTCATCTCTCTTTCTCTCCTATCCTCTGGCAGTAGCTGTGTGTGTGTATGTATACTGTGTATGTATGTATGTATGTATGTATAAGTACAGTATACTGTGTGTGTGCTTGTATGTATATGTATAGTGTGTGTGTGTGTGTGTGTGTGTGTATCTATCTACACACACACACCTGTTCCAGTCATTGTGAATTTAATTTATTGTCTTTGATCTGATGAAGAAATTCTATCCTCTGGCAGTAGCTGTGTGTGTGTGTATGTATATGTATACTGTGTGTGTGTATAATCTCTCTCTCTCTCTCTCTCTCTCCTATCCTCTATCCTCTGGCGGTAGCCGCGTGCCGCCACATAGGGAGATAGTCCTGCGTCTTGTACTTCATTGTTGGCCTTTAATTCTCTGTCTCGATGGGTGAGGTAACGTCTGCTGGAACACAAGGTCATCTGCTTGACCCGTGACCATCAAACCGCTGTTCTCTCTCCTGAACAACAGTTGCGGTGTAATTGAGAATAGTGTCCGCCAGGCTCGGAGACTGTCATGCCTTTAAAGGTTAATGAGCGCGAGGAGCGCACACCCAGAATCCTCTGTGGCCGGTCTGAGCAATAAAGCAAATGTTTGTCCGGTATGTTCCTGGGGATCACATTGAGGACTGTTAGTGGGGATTGTGATATGACATCCCTCCTTAGCTGTCATGTAAGAATCTAATTATAACAATAGCCCTGTACTGGAGAACAGGCGCTCCGCACTCATCGCGGGCTGCTGCCCGCCGTAGGTTTTACCGAATGATTTCCGTACAGAAAAGGGAATGGTCAAATGTTTGCTTTTTCCCTCCAAGTCCTATGAGTCGGCCGCTTGAATACCCAGTTGATCAGCTAAATATGTTCCCTTTGTATCAAGTGTGCAATGTCTTATAGTTGATCAATTTAGAGCAGCCACAATGGAGTAAAAAATCCGGACTCCTGCCAGCATGCTGCAGAGAAGGACCTTTGCTCTCTGTGAGGAAGCAGTGGGCTCTATGCAGAAGTCTGACATGCCCTCTGTGAAGTCAGAGGTGGGGCTTATTGGAGCTTGTGAGCGCTCTTAAAGGGGTTGTAAAGGTTTGTGTTCTTTCACCATGAAGGTGAAAAAACACCTGGCAATCACGGGCCCCCCAGCCCCCCGTTTTACTTACCTGAGCCCGTTCACCTGCTCGGCGCGTCCCCGGCGTCCTCTTCTCCATGGAGTCTTGCCGTCGATTGGATAGATTGATAGCAGCGCAGCCATTGGCTCCTGCTGCTGTCAATCAAATCCAATAAGGTGGGGGGGCGGGGCTAAGTCATACACTCGGTGTCTATGGACTCCGAGTGTATGACGCAGGCATGCACCCGCAAGATAACCCCCCCCCCCCCCGGGAGAGACCTTCCCAGGAGGGGTTATCCAATGCAGGGGGGGAGCCGCTGTGGGACCCCAGAAGAGGGGGATCGGAGGCCACTCCGTGCAAAACGAGCTGCACAGTGGAGGAAAGTATAACATGTGCAGAGCTGCACAGCGGCCGAGAAAGGGTTTTACAGCTTTGCCGGCGGTATAGCAGCAGTGCCCATTGATTTCAACGGTCAGAAGTGGTGATAGAGCGGTATACACGCCTCTCCTTCACCGCTCCAAAGATGCTACTAGCAGGACTTTTTTTTACCATCCTGCTAGCGCACAGCTCCAGTGTAAAAATGCTTGGGGGGCTTTCACACTGGAGAGACAGCAGCGGCTGTTTCAGGGCGCTTTGCAGACGCTTTTTTAGCATTGTATCGCCTCAGTGTGAAAAGGGGTCTAAATGCCTCAATAGGCGGCTGCTAGTCTGGGTATGTGTGGGCATTCCTAGTCAGGCTACATTAGGCAACACCGACATGTGATGCTGAGCCTCTGATTGGAAGAACTGAAATCCAATGAATGAGGGACCGGCCAGGTACAGTCCCGCTGGGGAGGACAGAGCTAAATAATGCTGGAGGTCCTATAGCCAGGAAATTAGGTGGAGCTCTATCTGACTTGCTTCTAATGCACATTGTGAGAAATTTTAGTCCAGGAGAGGAACTTGTGAAAGAAGGCCGGAGTTGGGCTTGAATAGAAGTAGTAATAGAAAGAAGTTTTAACAGAACAAATGATATTGACCTATTTCTGAAGACATTCGTCCCGCCGATGCTGCCAGGCACCGATCCCATTTACACAGGAACGTTCATCTCCGGCTGACATCGATTCTCTGTCACCGGGACGCAGTTGTCCCCGTGGAGCTTCCTTCAGATGTTTGAACTAATAAAAGTGTACCGGGCCAAAACTTTGCTGGAAATGTTCAGTCGGATGTTCTTGGGCTTTGTTCTGGGAACCCATCGCCTATTGTCCGTTATCTGAGACTTCAGATGCTATTAAAGATCGGCCCTAGTTAAAGGCCAACTCCACTGTTCAAAAACAGAATTGTACCAAAAGAAACATTCAACCACTTAAGACCCGGACCATTATGCAGGTAAAGGACCTGGCCAGTTTTTGCGATTCGGCACTGCGTCGCTTTAACTGACAATTGCGCGGTCGTGTGACGTGGCTTCCAAACAAAATTGGCGTCCTTTTTTCCCCTACAAATAGAGCTTTCTTTTGGTGGTATTTGATCACCTCTGCGGTTTTTATTTTTTGCGCTATAAACAAAAATAGAGCGACGATTTTGAAAAAAATTCAATATTTTTTACTTTTTTCTATAATAAATATCCCCCAAAAATATATAAAAAATGTTTTGTTTTCCTTAGTTTAGGCCGATACGTATTCTTATACCTATTTTTGGGAAAGAAAAATTGCAATAAGCGTTTATCGGTTGGGTTGCGCAAAATTTATAGCGTTTATAAAATAGGGTATAGTTGTATTGCATTTTTAATAATTTTTATTTTTTTTACTACTAATTGCGGCGATCAGCGTTTTTTTTTTTTTCGTGACTGCGACATTACGGCGGACACTTCGGAACAATTTTGACACATTTTTAGGACCATTGTTATTTTCACAGCAAAAAATGCATTTGAAATGCACTGATTACTGTGAAAATGACATTTGCAGTTTGGGAGTTGACCACTAGGGGGCGCTGAAGGGGTTATGTGTGACCTCATTTGTGTTTCTAACTGTAGGGGGGTGTGGCTGTAGATGTGACTTCATTGATTGTGTTTCCCTATATAAGGGAACACACAATCAATGACAGCGCCACCGTGAAGAACGGGGAAGCCGTGTTTACACACAGCTCTCCCCGTTCTTCAGCTCCGGGGACCGATCGCCGGACTCCAGTGACGATCAGGTCCGCGAGTCCCGCAGCTTCGGACCGTGCACGCGCGACCCCACGCCTGGGCTTAAAGGGCCACGTACAGGTACGTACCTGTGCCCAGCCGTGCCATTCTGCCGACGTATATCGGCGCGAAGGGGTCCTTAAGTGGTTAAAGAACAAATCTGTTCTGTGCTGCAATACTAATACTTACCTGAGC